>JWHW01033140.1:161349-186040 GCA_000931545.1 Papilio glaucus | reverse complement strand
TGCAGTCGTACAAAGGAAACCAAACAATACACACACCAATGACTAAAGCTGTTTCGTAATGGGATGAGAAGAAAATTTCTTGGCACTTATACGTGGTACTCAACACGTTGAAGACATAGCGGATACGGATGATAGATATATGAAGATAATGCTTTTAATGTCATAATAATTAAAGAGTAATATAAGTAAAATTGTTCTTTTATATATCAGTCTTTCATATATGTTATGTCGACTGGAGTAGACACTAGAAGATGTTAACCCGACCAATACAAACGTAATTATTAAAAATTATTCTTCCGCTGGGAATCGTGCTTAAGAATAAATAATATTTAGAGAATGCTGTGTATTACTGCGACTGGTAAACTTATCTCTACGATCGATGACCATGATCTTTGGCTTTTAGGAATGTATCGACACGTAATACTACTATTACATTTATAAGCAATCCAACATGAAAGTACAGTATACAATAACGGTTAACTTTCTCACGTATAGTTTTTTTCCAGAGCGACATTTCCTGTGTTCTTGTGATGGAAGTAAAAGTGCTACAATTAAATTTAAGTTCCTCGTACCTGTTGGCGTATTGTGTCGTCATTATTGCGTATTGTAATGAAAGGAATTTTAATATGGCTTTGACATTTCTAATCTGAGACCGGTGCTAGTTCAGCCGTTCGCCGTAACAAGATTAAGTTAACCCTCAACGTTGCCGAGACTCCTTAAGAATACTCAATACTTTTCTTAATAATTTGAAATTCGATGAAGAGATTGTTTAGAGACCAAGACCTTGTTAATATTTAGTTGGTCTTGACCACAATGTACAGTGGCTATCATCATTGTGATAGAATTCTTCGTCTTCCATCTCATATCTATCGTTAAACGCACATTTTTAAAGACCGTCATGATCATGTCCAGTTCCACACTATCAGGCCTGATAGACGGTAGCTTTCTTTTATCAGAATATAAACATGATGACGGCTCGTAGCACTACATGTGGATCAAAATAATATATAGACATTAAAATAGCGTGCACCCTGTGTTTAATCACCTCCCTAATACTTTAACTGACACCAATAATAATTTTTGGTTACACGATGAATGTATTTTACTAAACATTACATTCATAATATTTTTAAACCTTTCACATTAGAATGAAATTGTCTTTAATTGTGTCTCACTACGCGGTCCTGAAGTAGACAAGCGATCGATATAAAATCAATACTATATACCCTATAAGTTACGCCTTTACGCACTTCGTAAATCGATGTTTAAAATTTATTTAAATTAAATTCTGTTAGTTACGAAGGTTGCAAGATAAAATTGACACGTATTTCTATTTGGTCATGCAAATTTATTAAATAAAGTTTTAAAATAGATACACAGACTAGCTTCCTTAAAAGGTTTCCGATTCACCGGATCTGGAATCTTCCTCGTTCCTGGAGGTCCCGGTGAAAATAGATGACCTTGGATTCACGTTATACTTCAGCACGATATCTTAACGGTTCTTATCTCACTGAGTGATATATCAACGCACAGCCCAAACTAATAGGCCCAGAGACTACATTGCTGAGATTATTACGTAAACGATCACTAAGAAAGGGTTTTTTTAAAAAAATTAATCCCCTAAATGTCTAAAGTTTGTAGGGAGAAACTACCCGCGCGAAGCCGAGGCGGGTCGTTACATATAATGAATAATATAATTGAAGGAAAATGGCGACCGCTGTACTGATTATAAGACAATACTTATTCAAGGATGCCCTAGAACCCACATCTTAATATGTGTCTTGTTGTGTATAACGTGTATGTATCATTTGTATGTTATTTAGATTACAAGATAAATTAATAATAATTCAAGAAATATAAATAAATAGTTTATTTATATAATGACGGAGTTTTATAATATAAAGTAACATTCTCACTCACGGCTGTCATTATTTGACTAAAACATCCATTTATTAGTTGTAATAAATTGATGTTTCTCAAGTCAAAAATAAAATAAGATAAGACCGTCGATTGCTCAACAATATTGTGACCGGTTTCTTTTAACGCGTTTTTCTTATTGGCTTGTATTAAATTTAAAATACATAATATAAATAAATAAATAAGTGATTATATAAATGCGTAAGGCCGAAAAGATACTTATTTAAATTTCAAAAACAATATAAGTTTTTACAAGTAAGAAAGAAGAAAGAAGGCTGCTGTTGACCTTCAAAAAAAGAGCATACAGGTAGTATGCTCTTTACTTAAAGACCGTCAGGGCATCAGTTCCTTTGATGTCGCAGACATATATGGCCGGCGACAATCACTCAACTTTAGGCGACCCGTTGCTCGTTTGCCACAATGTCCTATAAAAACACAGACAGTCATAAGGACTGCCGATAGAAGTGATAAATCAAAACGATAATTAAAAATAAATAAATAATCAACAAAAATAAACCCTTGTACCTTAACAATAACATTCCAAATTGATTACAAGAAAAATAAATGACCAAAAGTTCGTCGTAACCGTTCCAAGCATATTGTTCACGGGAATCTTTAAGCTTTTCCCCTACCAAATATTGTCTAACACGGCTAAAGAAGGGTTCAAATCCCATCAAATAGTATCAATATACGCCTTTTCATAATTTCAGATCATCTAACTCCCTGCCCATTTCCCACGTTACGTGGGGTGGGCACAGTAGTCCATACTGTATAGATTCTGACTGAAATCCTTTGTTAGTGCAAAACAAAAGCCAACGTTCTTCTTCAAGTATGCTTATGGTAGAAAACATCTAGGATGAGTCATTTAAAGTTGACGTCAGAGACCTTCTAATAAATTTATTTATTTTCCCACTCACTCTGTTTATTTAGTTATTTAATTATCAATTCAATTTAGAGTTTCTTAATGGGCGTCTAACATTATTTTACTAATGATTTTCGAGAGGTATCAAACTAAATAATTTAATTGCGTAACAATTTAAATATTAACTGTATAGTTGTATGACTACATATTTTGGTGTATAGTATTTGAATTTTAATCTATTCAACTATTTTCGTCTTTTTTTTCGTTTCGGATGGGAAATCTTCTAAAGATATTCTGTCCTCTGAGGGAAAGGCTGGTTTATGTTGGATTGTACCCACTATTATATATTGACAAACGCCTACCAATGTTAATATCGAGCCATGCTCTTTAATGAAATCTATAAGGCAGCTTAATTGTGGCCTCGTCACGTAAATTCATCAGTTGATTCGTTTCATTTTATTGCCTCATAGAGCTCTGCGCTAGGCCACCATGTAGAGTAGCCATGGCATCTCCTCTGGCGGTTCGTTGGCGACTGAATGTGTAAGGCAAGCTGCAAGCTGCCACCAGTCACCAGAGTAAGATGAATATTTAATCTTCTCTTGAAGGGATCATCCTCCACATCATCTCTCTCTCTAGAGCCGGTCCCTCATACCTGAGGATCGTGGTCGGCGTTAGGGTTGCGGAGCGGATGATCTGCTTCCACCGGTTTCTGTCCAACGCGTCTCTCACGACCGTGTAAAATTTGGAGGACGACAGCCGGTCTCTTACTTGATCGGTCTATCTTGTCGGTGAGGGCCACGCGGTCTTTTGCCTTCGGTGTTCCTAACCACAATCACTTTTTTTCAAAATTTCGTCCCCTCTGCGCATTATGTGACCCGAGAACAAAAGAATGCGTTGTTGGCAAATGGTGGCAGGCGCGTTTTTCCTCCACATCATAAATGAATGAACCGAAGCACTGACGCTGGCAAATTCTTCCAATTCTTTATCGCACCCGCAATAAACTAAAATTCAGATCGCTTCGAACATACGAGTTTGTATTATAAAGAAAGCACTCATTAGAATTGGATTACGGATTACCATTTGGCACGGTCCTGGCATATCTCTGTTATGCCACACTTTTCTGTTTCTGAGTCACGTCTACCATACTTCTCAAAGACGGCATCTACACATACATCTCCGTATCAGTTTTGGTAGGAAGAATAAAAGGTAAAATACTTTAATACACAATTGATATATAATTAAAGTAAATGAGTCGCGAGCGCAAATTATAAATAACTTTTTAAACCTTCATCAGTAGCAGTGACTTGAATCGGTCGCATTGGAGTCGCATTAGTAAGGATTAGAGGCGATGACAAGTGGCTGCGGGTATGTCATGCAAATTGAAACACTTGTAGTTACTGCTGCTGACGTCGCAATACTAGTTGAAAGATGAACATGATTAAGAGCCCAGAACAAATTAATTATTGAAATGTATATTTATTGTATGTTTAACACACAAATGTCTTATGAATTGTGTATGCTTTCTGTCCTCATTCAGAAATATTTACACTCGTAGAAATAGCATAAAGTAACAGAACCGGCTAACTTTGTTCCGCCTCCTTTTATGTTGTATAATTTTGTATGAATTGCTGGATGGGTTTCACTCTCGCCTTTTATATACGTAGATATGGACATGTAAAAAACAAAAAAGTATCCCACAGGAACCGTACATTTTTCCGGGATAAAAGTAGCCTATATGCTATTCCAGACTATAATCGATCTCTGTGTCAAATTTCATCCAGATCCGTTCAGCCGTTTTTGCGTGAAAGGGTAAAAAACATCCATACATACATACTTACAAACTTTCGCATTTATAACGTTTAGTTAAGGAAGTCCGTTTGTGTTCCGATTCACAAAAGGTAACATTTGTTCAAACAAAACATCTCAGTTATTTCATTAATGTAAAAGGAACCTTATCCATTTCACACAAGCCGGCATTTGCAAATTTTTAGTGAAAATCTTTTCAACATAAATGATGAAATCAAAAATTATTGTACTCTTAGTAATGCATTTTAAATCTAACAATTCAACGTAAGGTCAGTCTATACAAAGGAGATATTACATCATTTTTATAACAATAAATGTTAAGAAAATCATGTCTTAATTGTGACTATTCCAGTAAGGTAGGTAAAGGTCAAGGAATGTTGCTATTTTTTGTCTATTATAAAAGGGAGAGACTATTGTTTATAAAGGGTAAATTCTGAAACTACTGAATTAATTGAGTAGGGTCTTAAATTTGGGGGCGGGAGTTACATTTTGCATTTGGTTAAGGTTTTTATGCAATTTTTTTGACTGATTGCAACAGAATTTTTTTGACTGATGATACTTTGACTTTCGGTTAGGTTGCAAGGAGCGACCGAAAGGGAGCTACTTCCGTGTTCTGTATACAAAGACCACACGCACGAGCCAAGCGAGCAAATCGAGCGTGACAAGGCAGCATCTGGCGAGTGCCAAAAGCAACTTTAAGGCCTTGTAAAGGTTAGGTTATAACATTTTATTCACTTGTACTGAAGGCATATTCGACTTGTATTTAAGGCTTACCCACATTAGTCCGATCCAATATGTAATTGAGACCAAAACTATCTCCAGACTCAATATTGTATACCTGGTCACACTTAGTTACAATTTTTTTTATTAACTACATGAATTATACTATACTATTGATCACTTACCTCACTTTAAGATTGTGCAGTACAGCAGGTTCGTGTAGGTAAGACAGAGATGTGAGGTCATTTTCACCAATCAGCAGTGAAGGGTTCCGTAAAGGTGGCATCTGATTTTCATCTTTAATCTGTACAAACAAATGTTATTTATAATTCTCTGTTCTTAACCCCCAACACAAAAGAGGGGTGTTATATGTTTAATCAGTGTGTGTCTGCGGCACTACCAAAGGAATGGATGTTTTTCAATTTTGTTGGTAGTTCTTTTTACCAGTGGTAGAGTCTGCAACATCTGTGGCACAAATAGGCCAGCTTGACCCATAAAATACAACCACATAAAACAGGCATGAAGTAGTATTCTGTGTTTCGTCTGATGGGTGAGGTGCCGGAATCCTAATTATAGTCTGCTTCAAAAGGGGTTGGGGAGGTAACGGGATTTGACAGGGGATGCGATGGATAGGAGAAGATTATATCGTAGTATTATAGCAGGAGTGGCAACACAGTGCTTGTGCAGGCCTATGAATATCAACAGCCCATTTTCCACTTGTCAATGAAAAAAAAATTTTTTTTTGTGTCTGTCTTTGTGTCAGTTCTCTTTTATTTCAATTTATATTTCTTTAACCTATTTACTCACGCCCCTACACCAGTGGTTTAGGCAGAGATTATGGATTTCACTTGACACAATCCTGGCACATCTCCCTTGTATCTTCTAGATTCATACATCTACGTATACATGTTCGTCGGTTAGGTTAGGTCACTCTTGATATATATTTTCTTGTACTAGTATTGAAAATTAATGTATAGCTCACCTTAATTTGTCGTATCTCTCCAGTCTGATCGATCTTTACAATGAGCACTCCCGAGCGATAGTCTGAAGTTACCGTGGCACCTTCCCATACTTTGACGGGATGCTCCACCCAAACCCGGGCATCCTAAGTTAAAATTATATTATTAAAATAGAGCTCATTACTGTTTACCAAAAACAAACATCAAAACATAATTACTGATTAGACATTTCTAATCTATAAATTAAAGGTCTCCAAAATTAAAACCTGGCCATGCGTCAATTATTGCAATATTAATAATATTACTTTAAATTGCCATAAAGATATTATTATTTCATTATTGGGTGAAAAACTCTGGTATAATGTAACAAGATTAGCATCCTTATCATGAATGAGTACTAGAATATAATAGGATAAATATAGAAGCATATGTATTACCAACCAATAGTACATTTCATCAGTGTGTAATTTGTTAAATTGGACTGGACATATTATAAGCAAACTGTGAACTGACATTTGACAATTTGATGTGTTATGTAAAATGCAACAAACCCATTTTTTGATAAACATCTTTTTAAAATATTAATTTTATTATGTAAGTATCATGTCCAATTTAATCGAAACTAACCTAAAATTATCTACCATTATAACTTTAGCTTTAATGTAACAACAAAAGCAAAATATCAGCAATTTGTGAAATAACATATCCCATTGTGCATGATTCATTTACTTCATTATTTGCTGACATTTTATAATATACCTAGTCTCATTATAAACTGACGAAGTTCATCATCGAATGGTAGCATATAGATTGCATTCAATACATATCCAATTGTGAATAATTCATTCACTTCTCTATTTGCTGACATTTTATAATATGCCTAGTCTAATTATAAACTGACGAAGTTCACAATTGGTTGGCAACATACAGATTGCATTCAATCAACTTCTAAAGTTTCCTTAACAATTAATATTTACACTTTGTCTGTATTAATAATAAGTAACAACAAAAAAAGCATAAAACTTATGTAAATCGAGTAGGGCTTAATTTAATGTTAAAAAAAGGACCTATATCCCCAATTATTAAGCTTGACAACACAGAAAAGGAAGAATTGATCATAGATCAATTCATGCTAAGTCCATTGATATATACATGAATCATCTGCCTTTATCTCTATATTATTGAAGTCACATCATGGCAGCTTATATATGGCATGACATATCCTTGTACAATATATACTCATAGAAAATTACCTAAACTTAGAGTTAACTTTCATTTCATTTGTCCCTCACCAGCCCATTGAGGTTAGTCATGAGGATTATTTCTTGATTTTATTTATAAATAACAATATATCTAATATTTACCTTTATCCACAAATATAACTTTCAATTATCTACACACTATCAAATTCAATTGAATTTTGAAAACATTGTGACATATCTCTATTGTACTTTTATAATAATGAGGGTAGGTATGAAAATTAAAAATATAAATGGCAAAGCATGATAAACAAATACATCATGATGCATATATATTATACTTCATATAATGATTGATATTTTCAATAACATAGATTCTGAACCACAAGCTAAGTATATTATTATACTTTTTTTATTAACATAGGGGTAGAATATAATTTTACTTTAAAATATTGCTACCAAACTATATAACATACAAATGAAGACTTAAGAACGAGCCTTGATTATTCATGCAAAATAACTACACAAAATATGCATAGGAAACTAGTTTAATTTCCATAAAAAAATATATCAACCAAATGTGTTTATAATATTTACAAAACAAGAATCTAATAAGCTGTATAAATATCAACAAATAACATTTCAAAATTATATGATTGACCTAGTAGCATTTTTTGAATTTTGAAGCTTATTTAGTTTTCAACTTGGAAATTCAACTTTATTTTTATGAAAACCTCTTATAGTTTTACTTTGAATTAGTATTTATAATCAAATGGTAAATGTGTTAGAAGTATTTTATGCAAACTAGTTATTAAAGAATGCTCCAGTTTGTGTCGTTCAGGATTTAGAGATGAAAAAATATTAACAGGATTTTTGAGAATTAAGATAGTAAAAGAAAACATATATTTAAAAATTTAGCATAGTGAAGTAAAGTTTTACAAATATCATTTCGTTTACGTAGCTAAATTAATGTTTTTTTTATATAATCTAATTGGCAATAACATTGACCACTTTAATAAAAATGTTGTAATGCTATATCTAATTCATGTGATCAATAAATTATTATCCTATGTCAGATAATTAAATTCAAATATGTAACTATTATGAAATAAATTATTAAGGTTCTAAATTTAAAAACCCACCCCAAAATGAAACAAAATACAATCAAAACACAGTAACACAGTAATTTACCTTGGTATATAATTCTTTTGTCGTCATTTTTATGGATTTACAATACACCAACTAAATATATAAACAAATTATCACAATTTCATTATTTTACCACGGGTTCAGACCTTTGAAAATTCATTTTAGAAATAAGGTAGATTCGAAATCGCTAAAAGTTTTTCCAATACGAATTGCGAAACGTCACTGCACTGTTATTGACATATGTCAAGTGTGGTCAAGTGGTGAATCAGATCAACCGTTCAATAATCCCGTATCACGTATAATTAAGTGACATAATATTCAATATTATATCAGAGACTATTTAGGTTAACTGGATTTTTACTGTTATATTTATAGTAAAATTAATAAAAGTTATTGTAGTAATTTTTATATTAAAGTATTGCCATATAAATTAATTAAACACATACCAAAAATTAGGGACCTATCAAGAAATACATTTTAAATAGGAAATAATAATAAACATTGAAATTAGTAGTACAAACGACAAATAATTTTATGTTTTACTTTATTTAAGCAATAGGTTCACAATCCATTACAATTTAAGAATCCAGTATAATATTGATTGTGTATTATATAAAGAATATATTCTACAAATCTCTAACAAAATCAAGTTTATGTCACTACTAAATATTACCTAATTACCTAACATTGTCAGCTAAGCATTGCTCAAACACCATAGTCAAGTGCTTAATTCATCAAAAGTTATGTAACGTTTATTTATTTTCTTGAGAAGGAAACCATGCTTGACATGCTTCTGTTGCAATTTCACATAATGCAATAAATGTCTTGCTCCTTATTTCATATTCTGAAACCAAGTAATCAACTTATAACATATACAAAAGCTACAAATTTGAGTTACGTTTATTAGCCACGATTATCATTTACAATTATTCTTACTATACTCCGTGAATATCATGTATAGCAAAAAGTTTACATACATACATACTGATAAAGAGTTAGATTATTGGAATAATGCTACAGCCTAAATAATGGCTTACTGTTACATCTTGATTATACTTTAGAATGTTTGCGTAAAATAAATTTATTGCTTAACAAGTAGATTTAGGGACTAGACCTAGACATTTAATACAATTTAAAAGTCACAGATATTCCAAATTTAAACTAACTATAAGTCACTGATTTGCTTCATCTGACAATAGAATGTAAATATTTTTTATATCTTACCGGATGGTACCCTTTTCCCAAACATAATTCCATTCATAGGCGCGTTTTTGTAATTTGCCTCACTCACTTCAATAACTGAAAGTAAAACCGCTACTATGCAAACCAACCAAACAGTGAATTTCATCGTGTGTCCAGCCATCTAGAAAATAGAAATACAACTTTAGTACAGGTTAAAATTTTTAAGTTTTAATAAAGTAATGTATACAATAATATACTTTAAATTATCAGTTTTGGGAAATCGAAGTGTTTTAACTGATAACACTTGAAAAGCTAAAGCTTGACTGATGCTGAAAGGCGCCCTGTTCCCCGTTTTATACCACATTGTTGTCCGTACTTCTCATCCCATGCCTAAATTCAATTATCGGATTATTGGATGCTGACCGCATATTGACAATCTAAGGAGCCCTCTACTCTTCGGGGATTACAACTTCGTTTGAGAGTTTGAGATCATGATTAGAGCTTATTTGAATTACACCCTTTTATGGATTCGGCATATAACAGGTAAAAAGTTAAAAATACAATTATATGTTAATTAGGCACGTTACTGAAATTTCTTTATCTTTTATTTTATAAACTGTAAAAAAATCTAAAACTAGTTTATTTTATAAAAATAAAAATTCTAATAACTTACTATTAGCGGGCCCGGCAAACTTCGTTCCGACCTAGTAGTATTTTGGCGATAATGGCGATTTGGCGATAATGTAAATGGATAATACAAAAGATATGTTTCCACGTCCTTTTTTGAATAATATACGTATAACTCTAACTCTAAATAGCTCGCATATGGCGAATTGTTTTCCTTCTTACTTGACACTTATCACTATATTTTGGATAGTTCACACAATATATAAGCTATATTATTGTAATTTCATTAAAATGCATTCAGTAGTTTTTGCGAGAAAGAATAACAACAATCCATACATCTATACATACAAACTTTCGCATTTGTAATATTAGTAGGATTTTTAATTATTACAGAATAGACGCTAAATGTTAGTGTGAAAAATATGAAATGATTGTTTAATGTTGAAATGATTATGATGATGAAAGACTATCCGTTCTCATAAATAACGTTGGCATTAAATCCGTTAAGTTTAATATGTCGTTGTACTTAGAAAAGATGACAATTATGTCTCATTGCTTTGCGTTGTGATCACGATTTGGTAAAGTTATACGCTATTCGAACTCGTCCTAAACACATTAGCATGTTCCAAAGAAGTCTATTCAAAGATATGAATCATTATCATAATTTTATGCCGCTATTACGTCTACGCAAGAATCATTCAACAAATTTAGATTATTTTTGGTGTAGAAATAGATTGCACTTGACAACGGAGATAGGATTTAATTTGCTTAGAGAATCTTACAATTCTCAAGTAAAAATAGCCTGTTAGCGGTTTCCACAAACCATCCCTCGAGATTATTCAATAGGGAATGATTATATATTTTTGATTTTTGTATCTGTAGTTGTATCCTCTTTCCCTCTGTCTCTACGGCGAAGAACCTAGAACCTAGATTATTGCTTTATTTCAATGCTCAACTTGCCCCGCATAATCCACAGGGCTAACGCACACGGCACACGGGTATTTCCAAATTATAACTTGTGTCAGCGCTCTATAGTGTTGGTTGGTTATAGATGCAACGAGCTTCGATCAAGTTAGTAATTCAATTCATTCAAACCACTAACATTAAATTGAATCTCTTGAAAAAAAATGATATTACAAATATGATACTTAAGTTATGTTATACTCAATAATAATTTAATTAAAATGGCGCGCTCGACACTATAAAAGCCAGGGGTTATAATACGGAGCTATCACATTCATCTTACATCTTGCAGTGTTACCATCAAAAGTTTCAAACTTTATAGGGTAAATAATTTCAAATACATTAGTCTATTATCATTTTATAAAATAAATCTGATAACAAAACCTGACAAAGATTGTTCTACGACCGATTTTGTTATTTAACTGTTCCCTTTACCAAAAACCGCGGTATGGTCTCCTCAGGCCCTACTCTTTAACCATGTGCATTTCTACTTTCCCGCCAAATATTGTGATAGTAAAAGAATTGAAAGAACTGTATTTAAATAATCCATGGCTTACGACGAACCATTCCAGCAAAATGATTACGTACGGCCCCGGACTAATGTACAAAAATAGTGAAAAATGCTAAAGTCTCATTTCTTAAAAGTTCAGCAATTTACAGCAATGCTTTATAAATTTATGTCTACCCAATGTCTATTGCAGAATCCAAGATGCGCGCAGTTGTTGCTCTCTGTCTCTTCGCCATGATCATTTGCCTGATCACTCCAACCGAAAGCAACTACAGGAAGCCACCTTTCAATGGATCTATCTTTGGAAAACGGGGAAATACAGGTGATTGGACAACAATTAATTTAAATGAAATTTTATTTAATATTTATGTTTTAGAGGATACCCTCCTTTGCCACCACTCTTCCATTAGATAATAATATCAGGGGTTATTATTGTCTTGTCTCAATGTTTTGGACAATATGCCGTTTCAATCGTTTCGGATATGTCATGTTTAGAAGTTCAAATGCTCATTCGGATGCCTTGCAAGTCGAGTTATATATAATTTAGCAGACTTTCTTATCTCTTCTTTAATATTGTCTATTTGTACTGCACATCGTATGTACATCGGTATTTGTCACAAACCGCGGTACATTTGTTATGGTACGTAGAATTCTATTTTGGCATCGTTGTAATATTGCGATAGTGGAATTACACGCGCTTCCTCATAATTGGATCCCGTATGTCCATACTGGTTTCAGCAGTAATTTATAAGTCAGAAGCTTGTTGTCCACTGAGAGCTTACAGTTGCGCGCCATCAGCCTGTACATGTGTTTGAAGCGTATGTTAAGCTTTTCTCATTTAGCTTTGTAGTACTTATTCCAGGTCAGTCGTCTATCTAGGTGCATGCCCAAACATTTGACGAGTCATGTTGTGGCAATCAAACTTTCCCTAGGTTGACGGGTGGGCAGTTGTCTTTCCTCAGGGAGAATGTGACGTACGGTTTTGGCGGCACTTAGTTTTATTGGCCATTTTTGGACCCAATTTTTTACTTTATCAAAATTAGTTTGTAATATTTTTGAGGCCTCTACAGGATCTTCTTAGTTGAATTTAATATATGAATGATAAATTAATGGCAATTGTGGGCTACTATATGAAATGTCTACACTCACATCTATCTTTCTAAATTAAAATTGAATGAAATGACGCATTTTTTATAACTCGAGAAAAAAAGAAAAAAAAACACAGGCCCTGATAAGGACTACCGACAGAAGTTCGTCGAAACTGTTCCAAATTCAAATGTCGAGCTTATTGTTCACGCGAACCCATAAAAGATTTTCCTCTACCAAATATCGTCTAACGTGGCTAAAGAAGTTTTAACAAAAAATAATCAATTGTTTATCATTTCAGAAGACGATACAACAGTAAGAGCGATGTCAGCGCTTTGCGAAATTGCTTCGGAGACTTGCCAAATGTGGTTCTCCCAGACATTGGATAACAAAAAATAAATGTATGAAACTATTACGATCCATATAAAAGATTCATTTATTTTCATTCATATTTCAAGAATCGTATATTATTGCATGTCCAAAATTCTATTTAATAATTTTCTAAATAAATAAATCGATGTAACCAAAATATTTCGTTAATTTATTACAAGAGTACGTAATCCTTTATGTCTCAACCTCATACGCTTATAACATATAGATACATTATATCGTACAAATTTGTAATACAATTAAGCACCGATTAGTACATTAATTAGTACAGTGTCTTTGTTGACGTTTTGATGTTATTAAAATATAATGTACGAGGGTCATTCCAAAAGAAATTGGATACTCCATGGTAATTTGATTGATATCTGGCAACTTTTGATTGATACCTAACCTATAAATTTTAAAATGAAACACTTGAAAAATTTTTGTTATATTTTGTAAAAATATTTTTTCTATGTACAAATTTGGCGGGAAAGCTTGGTAAGACAAGCGACAAAAGTCAGGAACCCAGTACCCGCTCTGGCAGCAAGAAAACGTTACCCCGCACACTTCTGCCAGCCAGCACTTTACTATTTCAGTTCAAAAAACGATACTATTCTACCTCACCCGCCATATTCGCCTTACCTAGTGTGATGTTTCCTTTTTCCGAAAATTACGGAAAAATTAAAGGGAAAGCGATTTGAGCACAAAGAAGATGCCCTGGCTGCTTAATTAATATGCGTCTTTATTTCATAATAATAAAAAAACCTAAGCTAATCACAAAATAATGAAATATTGTTTATAAAGTAAGTAGTTTTTTAAATTCTTAATCTAATGTCAGTTTTTTTTCTTATTTAGAGGAACAGTTTTTTTTTCTTATTTATAAGGCCTCCTCCAGTCTCTGCCACCTGTTTCTCTCCTTTTGTCCAATCTTGTCCCGCCACCGCTTTAATATCTTCTACCCATCATTTCTGCGGTCTTTCTACACTTCTAGTTCCTTGTGGGCCGATCCACGTAGTGCTTTTAAGAGAACACCGGTGGTCGGTACATCTTGCTACGTAGGTGCCATTTTAGTTTTAAATCGTGATGTTGCGCATTTTTTATATTTGTCTTTTTTCATATTTCTTGACTTTCGGCTGCTTATAACTATGAAATTTCTGAGGTGTTTAAATGAGAGTGGTCATTAGTTCTCTCCAAGTTGTTTAGACGCATGAAAAAATAAATGGCATGACCCTGGTACTTATAGTCGATTAATCATTTGTGAGACTAGGTGGAGAGGAGGTTTCGAAATAAATCCTGAAGTTTCACAAGGAAAGGGAAGATACTACAGCTAAAAAGTTGACGACCCCCAAGTAATAAAGGGCGTAATTTCAGTACAAATATCTTTTTTTGTTAATTGATATTAACCCTACTAAAGATTCATTCCTACATACAACGTGGGTATGTCTTTTATCTGAGCTGTACCACTATAGAGTACTTTTATGTATATAGTGTTTTTTTAATTGTCTATCAACCCGTAGTTTTTATTATGTCCGACCTAACGAACTAAACCGATTCCATTGTAACTTATGAGTACTTTAATGTTATAAGGCTAGTAAAATATCAGTTCGAAATTTGACTACTCAGCCGCATGTAAATTAGAAAAACGTCGAATTCAAATCTTGATTGATTCGTTCAGTTCACAATTTGTTGACAGTTTATAAATTTAGGTACCTATTCTGATTATAAACTGACAAAGATCACAACCGGTGGTTGACAGAAATATCTATTTTAAATTTGTGTGTGTGTTACATTTAACATTCTGTTAATACACTAATATGTATTCTTTCTTTCCTTTCAGCCTATAGTCGACCAATGCTAGACGTAGGCCTCGTATATTATATTACCTTGATAACCTTCGTTCATTAAGCATGTTCATTAACTTTAATATATAAATAATACCCCTTCTCCCTTAGGCTATAGGGATGTAAACTGAAATACTGGCTGAGAGTACACCCCACCGTAATAAATCATATGAAATCGTCTATTCTGGATCTATTTTATATTCTCTTAATCTTCGAGTCAAAGAAGATAATGTGACGTTTACGTTAGCTACCTATAAATATATTTTTAAGCATTATGAGTCAAGACGCCCAGTTATCATCACTTTAGGTTACACACACAAGGTGGTTAGCCACAATACTCGTACTAACAGTGGTAGAGCCCTCAAAAACGAAATCTGTTGCAAGAATGGGCCGGGTCGAGCGGTGAAATACCACGACCTCACAGAAGATGGGCGTTAAGTAGAAGTATTTCTGCGTTTGCGAGGCCTAATCATACTCCATTTTCCCTTTCTATCCTTTAAAACTAAGGAAAGTATGGGAAGGGGAAGAGGATTTGACGCGGGTAGGAATCGATAGGTAAAAGAAATATTTATCCTTTTTGCAGTGTTGGTAGGGGACGGCCTAGAAGAACTTATATCGATATCAGACTAGTGGATAACTAAAAGAGGCGCGATTTAAGGAGCACCCAAAACCGACGAGCATGTACGCGTACATATATGACTGTAGAAGAAGCGAGAGAGGTGTGCCAGGATCGCGCCAAAAAGAAATCCATTATCTCTGCCTACCCCTGTGGGATACGGACGTGAGTGCATATTATCCTTTTTTCTGTTTATTCCAACCTCTGTCCATTAAAGATTTTTTATAACAATAGGGCAAACGAGCAGGGGGTCGCTTATTATAAATCACCATCGCCCATGAGCATCCGCAACACCAGAGGACTAAAGTTAAAGGTCGGCAACTGCAGACGCGTTGCCGACCTTTAACTTTAGGGAAAGAGTACGCTTGCTTCTTGAAGGACCCTAAGTCGCATTGGTTTGGAAATACCCCTAGCGACAGATCATTGCACAACGTGGTTGTGCGAGGTAAGGAAATTTCGAAAACCGCACTGTAGTGGAACGCCTACCATCAAGATGGTGAGGATGGTAGTTGGAGCTCTGTCGCGTTGATCGATGACGAAATTAAGCGGCAGGAATTGTTCCAAACTGTTCTTCGAAACACTCTCCATTGTACATTCGGTAAGAAATGCCCTCCGCCGAAGAGACGCGACTTCTCTTGTGGCTGGCTAGAATACAGCTTCGCTGTGCTGAGCACACCAAGCTTTTTGGAGGCCAACTTGGCTTTGTCTTCCAAGTGACGATGAAACTAAACGTTACTCGATATGTCATATAGGTAGGCAAAGTCAGCTGCAACTCATGAGCTTGATGCAGATTGAAAAACGGTTTTTTTTAAACACAGTTTAATCGATTGTTATTATATTAGTAATATTCATTTAAATGCATCGTTTAATATTCACAGAAATAAATCTCAAGCTTGATGAGTTAGATACATAAGTAGGTCTTCTTGGCATACTTGAAACATTTCTACATGCCTACAAACTTTTGGATTACGGTCTTTAATATCTTATGTCTTCTTGACGACATAAAAACAATAAAAATCATTAAAAGTAAAAAACTAAGTCAATCATGGCTATTAAATAAAATTATAGATAAGTTTATCACATTATTTATTCATCAAATAAATAGTTGACATAAGAGACGTTTACCATTAGACAATAAGATACAAAAAATCTTTAATATTATTATATTGAAGCGCTATGTTGTGACGGGGCTAGATGAAATATTTACTTTTTGTTTTCTAAAGACTGCATCCATGCCTGGCAGGATTCGAAAGCAATTTCACACAACGCCGACAGAACTCTTTCAGAAGAGTCCTCTGAAAAAAAATATTAAAATACCTTGAAAAATGATGTCTATACTTACATAGCTCGTGTTCTCTAAAACATTGTTTTTTTTTTGTAATGGCTGCTGCCACAGTGATAACTTTCGTATCAAAATCCAGTTGATCTGTTTTATACTGATATTTAAAAAAATATTACCATTGTTTCCACGTTTTCCAAAAATAGAACCGTTAAAAGGGGGCTTTCTGTAGTTAGCTTCATTGGAAGAAATCAGGCAGATGAGCATTATGACGTAGACGAAAGCAACCACTGCGCGCATTTCGAATCCTGGAATGGAAATTATTATAATGAATTAATATGTGAAGTGGGGGATTCAAAGTAATTAATGCCCTATTTAAGGATATCCCTACTATACTAGGAGCTATTTTCTTACTGAACTCGCTTCTTATAAAAAATCAAGTATTGCTTAAGTCATAACATGATAAATATATTTCGTCTATATGTATATAGTAATTATAAATAGTGGTAGAGCCCACATCAACGACACCTGTTGCAGGAATGAGCCGGCTCGAACGGTGAAATAACACGACCTCACAGAAAACAGGCGTGGAGCAGAAGTATTCTGCCTTTTGTCTGATAAGTGAGGTGCTGGAAGCTTAATTCTAGTCGTCTTCCCCTTCCCATCCGGATTTGAAGTAGCGGTTACTTAATATCTGGTGAAACTCTTGCTCGTTTGCCATATTCTTCTATGAAAAATATTTTGGTGATTTGGGTTAAAAAATGAGATTAGCAGGCAGCTTTGGGTTATAAATAAAGAAGAAGTCTGTGCAAATTTATATTGCTTTATTAGCAACAGTGTACGTCGGCATTACCTAATAGAAAAAGTAAAAATTATAAAATCTTATGAAATGTCAATTAAACACTGAAAAGTGGAGTATTTAATTAAAAGTAATTATTTTAATAACAATCTAATACCCTTTTAGCTTATTATGATTTGACTATTGTACCACTGAAAGCTCTAACCAGAGTGTGTTAGTTTGCTTGCATACAGCGCCTTTTATAGTTCAAAAATATCAGCATTTTATTTTCATAAAGTTTAATAGGTAATACTTGGATAATTAATGGAGTCAACTTTCAATCATAAAATAATACTTCACATAATGACATTTTGTAACTTAATATACGATGTCTGGCTTGTAATACATCTTGAAAATTAAGTTGGTAAAATACTTTAAGTTTTAAATGATGTTATTTTATACAGTTACAAAATATTCGTCGTTTCAGCTGACTGACTGACGTCGACTGCTGAACGTAGGCCTCCCCCATTGATTGCCTCCCTGCTGGTCAAAGATCGGTTCCTGCCGCCCTTATACAGTGTCTCCACTCCATCATGTCAGAGACCTACCTACGCTCGGAAGACCTGTACGTGGCCGCCACTATAGGCCATCGACCATCCGTTGAGAGCAATATGTCTGTTCCATTGCCACTTCAGGTTTGAAATTCTTCGGGCAATGTCGGTTACCTCGGTTCTACTGCGCATCACAGCATTTCTGATGCGATAACGTAGGGAGTCTTTGAGTATTGCCATTGCCACGGCAATAGACCGTTTGGGGGTAATCGTGCTTGCAGTGAGGGGTCGGATACGAGGATTGACCTCCTCGTAATTCGATAGTTCGTCCTAGGTAATTATAATCGTCAACAACTTTGAGAGTATGGCCTCCGATCGTTGTTGGAGTGGGTGGAACATGGATATTTGACATAACTATCTTTAGCTATACGAAAACTGAAATAATCTTATTGTAATAAATTAAAAAAATCTATTATATTTTGTTTTACAAAAAATTCAGAAGCTGTCAATTCTATTTTTTTGGGCATTACGTAGAACGGAACGTGTATTTACCTGTTCTCTATTACGACAGGAGAAAATGGTTACATAAACTATTTATTTTACTTTATCTGTGGCTTGTCTACAACTGGTTGATAAATCAAATAAGCCAATATTTAATTAAGTTAGTGTATGTATGTGGTTTTGAAATCGGAAACAAGGCATAGTCTAATGGCTGCTGATCTTTTGGCGTTTTACATGTGTGGCAAATAATTTTTTTTAATCGGTTTCGTATTGATAAATTATATCAAGGTGGTTCAACCACTTGATGTTAATTAATGTGTGACTGTTATTAAAGAAATTGTTACGTCGTGCTTTGTATTGTGATTTGAAAAATCTGAACCGAGGTAAATTTGTCGCAAATTACTTATTTTTATGCTTATTTTATCGTTGAAACGAATTAGGTATGCAATTAAACATTTCTTGAGGCACTTGTGGTGGCTTGTAGATATTTTTTTACGTTGTGTACTTCAAAAGTGTTTGTTGATATTTAAATTTAGTTCAGTTATAAGTGTATTTAACTTATCACTACTTATCGCTATACTTATATCTATAACAGCGAGTAATAGTAAAAATGTTTTCGGTTAAATAAAATTCCATGAACTTCTCCCTCAGTTCTTTTCCTTGAGGTTATGTGCACAAGTAGACTTCAAAATGATATGTTATCGGTATCAAACAAACACCCGGACAGTTGTTGATGTTCTCTTTATGAAATGTGATTATATTTTACAACTATTAAAAGGTATTGCATTTATACTTAACAATATTCTTTATTTTATTTCGTCTAGATTGTCGTAGTCGGAATAAACAGTGCAATTTTATGTGTTTTATGTTTAAAAGTGGTTAACACAGTGTGGGTGATGAAAAAGTGCTATTGTTCTCTCTTTTCAGTTGTGAAATTCAAGACATCCGAGGATTATTTCAAGAAAACAGGATCATGACGGTTGAATTAGAGCCCCCTATGAAAAAAATAAAAATGATTTTGGATGATGAATATATTATTAAAGCGATCGACAAGTGCATAGAAGATATTGAAAATTCCAAAAATAATTTGGAACCTGTGTTAAGTGATGACTTTAATGAAACTTTACCATTAATAAAAGTGTTTGTTGGCATCATCAAAGATCCTAAAGATTTGTCAAGAATTGTTACGACTTTGAATGAAAAAGTTCCACTAAAAGAGTTGCAGCACTTGAAGCGAGTTAGAAAAAAGCAGGTAATATTATGCCCAACTAACTTTATTATTGGTATGTCATCTATTCAGGAATTCATTGAAAGCACCGTTATGGAACTAAAAGATACATTTCAGTATTTCAAAGAGACTGATGTTCCACTTGCAGCACCTAAATTAAAAAAACAGTTTAAGGAGTATAATAAAATTTGGTCCTGCAACTTTCATCCTAATGCTTATTTAGAGAGATTAATGGGCGGGGAGTTCTTTACTTCAGTAGAACTTGAATATCATAGAACCTATATGAAGATGGCCTTTGAAGTATCCAGATGGTACATACAACACACCAATATCACAAACACCGATGGCGAGGATATCTACAGAAATATTAATGGAGCAGTAGTTGTAGATCCCACAATACAATCTGTGGTTGCTGTATCTTTTGATAATCGTGACAATAACCCAATTCAACATTCTGCTATGTTACTTATTGACAATGTTGCCAAGACACAAAATGGCGGTGTTTGGTTTGAGACGGACATCACTTCTAGTGGCACATTCTGTGTTACCAGTGAAGAATTGTTGACATATTTAAAATCAAAGTTTCCCAGTGTGAATTTTGGTTCAAGAAAATTTATAAGTAAAAAGGAAATTGCAACTGATGAATGTAGTGGGAACTCAAGCGATGGTCCCTATTTATGCACTGGATATTATGTTTATTTAATAAAGGAGCCATGTTTTATGTGTTCTATGGCATTGGTGCATGCAAGAGCGAAGAGAATATTCTTTTGCTTAGACAATGTATATTATGGTGCACTCAAATCGAAAACTAAACTTCAGACTATAGCATCTTTAAATCATCATTTTGAAGTGTTTACTGGATTTTTGTAACATGTCACTCAGACTGATTGATGTTTAGATGATCTTGAAGAAGTAATAGAAATAAGAAAAATAATAATAAATTTATGCAAATACATTTAATTCACCTGCTAAACATTTATATAAATAAACTAGCAACCCGCCCTGTCATAGCATTTTAGTGGTAAAATATTTTATTAAATTGGATCAGTAACTTTTAAGGTTATTGGGAACAAACAAACATTCATATCCATATTCTTTATTTAGTATATATTCCAGATTTATACAAAAGTAAGTAACAATAATAATATTTTGTATATGTATTATTAGAAAATCATTTAAAATATTATCAAATGTTTCATGTCTGCTTAAAAAAAATCGAATACACTATGTCTGAAAATCTTTTACTTTTTTGCTATTGCCCAAGGATGATCGGTGCCAGGCAGGCGGCACACCTTAAAAAATACTTTAGCAAAAACCTATTACAGTATGGAATATGGTTGTACTGAGCGGACACCATATAAATGGGAAAGTAGTCTCACAATTTCCTAATCCCTAAATCTTGATATTTTGTCAAGTGTAGTTGTCAATTGGTCTCAGACTTTCCTTGTATAAGTTTAACAATGTTCTCTGTTGTATTATTTAATAATTCAAGTTTGTACTGCTTAAACAATAAAAAAATATTTTAATAACTAGTGACTTTTTTGTTTTTCGTAGTAGTAACGTTATTCACGTGTCTGATTTTCATACTAGATACATTTAATATCTTATAATATAAAGTAAGCAATTCGTATACACATTTATTATTACTATTACAGAAATGGTTCAAACAATTTTGATGATTTATTTTGTATTTAGATATGGTTTTTTTTTATTTATATAGGTGTCTTGTCCCATAAAATATGAATTTTACAAAAAAAAAACATAATTTTTGTAGCATCATCTTTTGGGGTAGGTATTTCCATTGTTAACTGTTGGAGTGTTGGCATTGTCAAGTATGATAACCTCCTGATCTCCTGGTATCTCAACTCTTTGATTTCTTACATTTACATGTAATAATAATAAAGCCTTTATTTCCGAACATTTACTATGTTTAACTATGTAAGGATTAAAATATGTCAATGAAATTAAAAACAACTATATTTTTTAAAAAAATCTCTTCTTTCGGGGTGGCCAACGGCAAAGGCCTCCTCCAAATCTCTCCATTGCTTTCTATCTCGTATCTAAAGGGTTCAATTTGCATGAACACTACACCTTAAAATTAAACTAATGTTACGGACTTTGCGTTTTGTTGAATGGCGCTACATAAATTATCCGTATTCCAAATCTATTCCCAAAAACACGATCTTACAAAAGACAAGGCAGAACGAAGCTCCGCCCACATGTTAGCATATGTTCCTAAGGGTTGTAGTCTATAATTTAAATATAGTAGTCAGTTTTATTGATAACTATAGCCACACCTCTCTCGCTTCTACATCCATACATCTACGCATACATGCTCGTCGGTTACGGGTACTGTTTATATCGCCCTTAGTATGTTACTAATCTGATCGATATAAGTTCTTGAACGTCCCCTACCAACACTGCTACTGACTATTGCAACATAATTTTTTTTCGTTACTCTCCCTTCAATCTATAAACTCTGCCTACACCTCTGGGTTACAGGCGTGACCGCATATTTATTTATTAATTTTATAGACACTCCATGTAATGTTGTTCATCCACCTCCATTTTAACCAGACTATGTATGTATGTATGTCTGTTTCATTGTGACGTAACCTAACCTAAACTTCACCCATTTTGAAGAGTGAGGCGTTGTTCGATTCATATTTAGTGAAATCGAGAGAGCAGTCAGTCCGGTTTATCAGTTATAATAAATTAACCTTCTTCTAGTATAAAAAAATCTTATACACAGCAAGACTTAAAATAATGTACTACAGTCTTCGGTTTCCTTGTTTCGTAAATGACTAAAACAAACGAGTGTGTATTGTTAAATAGTATATAAATATTGCATTTCTTATTACTGTCACAGCGACATCATTCCGTTTTGTCTTATTTACATATTACTATAGTTTAACGAGTGATCTCTCAAGTTTATCTTGTTAACGGTAAGGTCAGTTGTTTTAGCACAATTCAACGATTACGCCGTTAATTAATCCTATATCTAAATACATATACTTGCCTTACATAGCTATATTCTCTAATAGCTACTGATCCATGTTCTCTCTAATATGTTGGACACTTTTTAACCGACTTCAAAAAGGACTAGCTAGGATTGGTATTTTTTTATTTCACGAAACAATAAAAACTAATGTAGTGTCTTGGCGACCGGGCTTTTGCTTATCGTTTTTTGTTTAAAATCGATTTTTTAGAAATGTTTTTAAAATTTGGATTATATCATATAGCGTCACATGACTAAATTTCGAGGTATCTGTAGGTAGTATCATTACATGGTGTCACTATAAGGCTATACATTGTTATTGTATATGTATGTATGTATGTACGTATTAAAAAGCAAAAGAGGCATTGTAAGCGATCTCTGTTTACCCCCCTTATTGTGGAAAGAGCACGCTCGTAACAAAAACCTTTATTTTATATTAATTCGTTATATAATTTACACGTGTGCGCATGTGACATGACTTGTATATAAATCTTTGTTCAGTGACACAAGTGCACATGTCACATTGTGTAAACAAACGGAAAACCATAAACGGTTTACTGTTCCTATATCTATGTTATATAGACTATGTATTATATATCTATATAAGTTAGTGGCCAAGCAACGGACATACATAATCAGAATTTTAAAAACTTAACACACACAAAGATCTCGTTACATGAAATAGATGGCGTTGTTCTAAATCTTAAAATAAATGGTTATGATGGTGATCCTGGTCCGAGTTAAGTTATGAAAAATGTATTGCCATCGGTCCTTGAAATCTACCGATTGGATGTGGGGTAAAAGAGTCCGTTACGTGACGTACGTATAAATGAAACTAAAAGCGAGTGAACAAGGGTTAAGTGTTCGATTTACATACGATTTACTGTTTATGATTGTGTTATCCGTCGTTGCGATTCTAAAATGAACACATTTAACATTGCTAGAATAGAAAGTACTATTAAACATTCGCTTAGTGTATAGTAATTCATTCAATTGTCATATGTTGGGTCACAAGCCCTATCTTTACCGCAATTATATGAAGTGTAGTGAGAACTATTTGAAGGGAAAACTTCTTTAGCCACGCTTGACTTGGACGTAAGCTGGTGAATGCTCGACGAGAGCGTTACGAACAGTGTGATCGGGCGAGGCGATCAGAAGTTGTTTGAATTTAGAACAGTATCGACGAACTTTTTATAGTTATTTTTCTTGTGTTAATTTTGATAAGATACAAGGATTTTTGTTGTTTATTTATTATTAAACTATTGTCGAGCCTGTTTTGAGTTTTCACTTCTGTCGGCAGTCCTTATGCCTGTGTTTTTTTTATATATTACTAGCTATTGCCCGTGGCTTCGCAAGAATCCGTTTTTATTTTTCATCCTGGAAATTGTTGTGCAATGATTCCACGTATAATAACTTCAATCTATGTTTCAAAAAGTTGTTATTGTTGAAACATGCCACATTACCATGGCAACCGATATTGTAATTGAATTTTTATGTATTTTCATATTTCTCTGGGGAACAGTCTTATTTCCGAGATAAATAAAAGGTATAT
>JWHW01033140.1:150775-161189 GCA_000931545.1 Papilio glaucus | reverse complement strand
AAAAAAAGTATTATCTCTGGCTGACGCCTGTACTAAAATTTCTCAGGACTTCTTACAATAACATAGTTTAAGTAACAAGAAGTCCTTATCATTTTACATCCGGACATAATCTAAATGCCTTGTTTATAAAATGTAATCCATAGGAATCGTATATTTTCATTGTATTCTGATAACAGTTGCAAGGCCGCTCTACTATCATTCTGGCGACATAGATATAATCTATTACTAGGTAATTTGTGATAATAGGTTTAATACAACGCGGCCTCTGTTGCTAGGGCATACATACATATAAAATTCCAGTCACCATCCATTTTTTCTTATGTCTATTATTTAGGATGTACACAACATTGATAAGTTATATGGTTCTTTTTAATATTAGATGGTAGCGGTGAACGCTACACATAGGCATCTGTAACAAGCTAATGAGTTACAGATGCGTTGCCTACCTTTAATGAACAGAGAAAGGGAAAAACAGAAAAAAGGTTATTTCCTTGTTCTAGCCATCCCCCCCCTCTCCAATCCTCTTCCCTTTCTATACTTATTTATTAGAAAAGGGAAGAGGAAGAGGACCAGAACTAAGCTTTTAGGAACTTAATATTAGTTGAGTAGCGTGCTCGTCTGCCACCTATAAAATTATTCTTCTATAAAATAAGGCAACCCCAATATTGGATGAGGACGGTCCAAATTGTCTCGTAAAATGTGGTTCCCCTAGTAGTAAATAGTCTCACGACGTACAACGTTAATAGACAGATAAATACTTATTATTATCGACCAATTAAACAATGGAAAAACATTTGAGCGAAGCGAATTTATCTCTAAATTGGCAACGTTAGTGAGATTTTCTTTACATATATGTAAATTAAATTATTAAATAAAAGGATAGTTTAGAAAATGTGTACCTTGCACTACCGAATAAATTGTAAACTTGTCAGCATACCTGTGATTGTACTTCCAAAGAAATAGAAGAATATAGACTAAGTTTGAAAGTGATTTAACAACTGTACATTATTTAATGCAAAAACAATTCTGTTTATACAACACAGAACATAAGTTCGCGCGCATTACATACGTATCCTATTAAAATAAAATGTATACTAGCCTTATCCGAAATCTGTAATGGAGAGTGCTTAGCGGTCATTGTAGTGCACCAATTGTGAGGCTCCCCCTCATTGGGACAATTTAGACGTATACTGCAATCCAGACTCCCACTGGAATTCGACGCATCAGCATCGCTCTCCGACACATTTTATAATTTGTTTTTCTGATTTTTTTTAATTTATGCTTCGATTTATTGTTCAAAATGAGTGTTTTTTGGTTCGTTGACGCTTTCTGGTAAGTTTTATATTCATTTTGTAACCAAATTTAAATTGAACGAATTTTTCAATAATTATTTAGCAACAACAAAATGTCTTAAATTCATTTTTTTTTTAATTTATTAAATTTAATTATTATAAAGGATGTATTGCGTTTTTAATTAATAAATTATATAAACAAGCATTCTTAATTTCTGTAAGTATTAACACATTTTAGAATAAAATTGATTTAAAATACAGATTCCCTATTTCTTAATAGTGTTTATTGCAAGGGTTTTAAATTTTTATTTGATTAGATCCATCATTTTAGACTCTGGCGAATTCCGGATCGAACCGAACGGAACAAGCACATATTCCAAGTACTTTAAACTGTCTTCAGCTTGTCCTCGCGTCCCATTGACAACTCTAGTGTCCTCGTCCCAAGCTACTATATCCTTCGGCTTAGTTTAAATAGCTTTGTTATTCGTTAACTGCGAAACTACTGTCTTCCTTTCTCGTGTTTTATATGTTACCGTAAGATTAGAGTAGTGATAATTCTGCATTTTCTTCGCTTTGTAAATAGACCACGAGGGTTAATTTAATTTAAAAAAATGCAATAATTCTCTTAAAGCATTATCACCTCTTTTCAATCGCGCAACGGTTTGTCTTTGTCATAAATACTGTCAGTTCAGTCTGTCCCTTTACATCACATCTTACTAGTAATAAACCTAAACCGGGGCTCTTGTCACAGATACGCCGAAAATCATTTTTAAACGTACTTGTAATTATTAGCTACTTCAGACCAAAGCAAATACGGGCTGTCGGATCCAATAATAGTGCCTCGTGCGATCGATGCGAGTTTGGGCCTGTTTTCAATGATGTTGCCATCATCTACGGTGATAACAAGAATGTTAAAAGTAATATAACGATTTCGTCAACGTTGATGAATCACTCAGACAGTAAAATCTTTATTGAAATGTGACGTAAAGAAAAAAACGTTTAAATCAATAAAGTAACAAGTTTAAACTGTGTATTATACATCACAAGTTTAATAATGCTATCGATTGTTTTCCTCGTTTGAAAACTTACAGTTCTGTCAATTCCAATCTCCGGTATTATTACGTTAATTTCCGCACGTGCTTTTGTAACCAGACACGGCGACCACAAGGCACGTGAGATTTATTATTAACCGTATTAACGCGTGTTATTACAAACCTTTACGTCGTAGACCTGTACACTTTAAAGCCTAACAGTATCATATCGCAAAGTACTGCTGCTGAGTCTTGTTTGATTGGTCAAGTTATCCGGAGTAGTAAACATTGAAAGTTAAGATCAAAGTTCTGCTTTTCTTACCGGAGGATTACTCTAAGTGGATTGAATCATAACACATCAATTATTATCATAATGAGATGGTCAAAGGTTCATCTGTATCGTCTAAACTCTAGTGTTAGTTCTTTTAAACCAGTGGAAGATTGCTACCATCGCATCGTTAATTTCTGTCTTTTAAATCTAGAGCCCATGAATGTTGCCATACTACAGCGGTCAGGATTTTTAAGTCACTAGGTTGTGAAGTATGCCATTGATAACGAGTAACTTCTTATGAATATATTCCGTTTGCATATTTTTATATTTAAATGTACTAAATGTGTGGGTCACTATATCAATGTAGGTTACTATGTCTTGTTTCAAAACAAGATAGATTGTGTATAAACAAACAAACGTCATTTTCCATATATGGTGGCCATTAAACTTTTTATAGTGACATCGGACATGTAATTTTTTGGAAATCATGAGATAAAGTGAAGGGAAATTGTACGATATGGATAGCTAATAGTAGGTAATGTGAGTAAAAGGTGTTGCAAATATTTAGGAATTTACCAATTTTAACGTAAAAACTTTTGTTTATAAAAATTCCACATTGTTATGAAATAAGGTATAGGCTAACGTATTCATCATATTGATTGAATTTGACCGTTGATATTGCCAATTTACCTGAAACGAAACACACGTGTGAAAACGACGCAAGAAACTTTTTCATAGACTTCTTTTAAAACATATTGTGATGTCCTACTTGTTTCGTTACAGACCGAGCGTTCTCTGGCGAGGTATCATCGCAGTGTCTTAACTACGTCCAGCGCGAGTGAGATCAAACCAGATAGTACCGATACGCGTACGTCAGCGTCGCCGTCGCCGTCGGAACATTAATGGAAAACATTGACATTGGCACATCTATGTTGGTAATGAAGATTGTTTTCCAAGCGCTCAAGATTATTGACTGACCGTTGGGAGAGATTTTCGGTGCTGCTAGACCATTAATGGTAAGCATATTCGTACCTGAACGAGGGTTTGTATCGTAGAAAGTATATACCTTGACGGGTCTTATGTGAACTGCCTTTAAATATATTATACTAGACATTCGGGTGTCCGGCGGACATATAAACCTATCGTAGCCGTGTATCCGTCTCAAGTAAAATCTTTATATAAATAGATTAATACTAACTACTAAAATGTAATATTTTCTAGAGTATAGAAAATGACATTAGGTTACCGTTTATCCCGCTAAAACAAACCCTATCCGAGGGATAGCAACATATAACTCAGTATCTGTTGTCATAGTTACTCAGTCTGATAGGACAATAACAACTTTTTGACTTAGGTATTGTTATGTCTTTCATTACCTAGGAAACCGATAACAACTTTTCGACATTTACCATTGCATGCGAAGCCGCGGGCAACTTTACTTATATTCTAAATTATTAAAATTTTCGGCTTTGATTGTAATTATGAGGTACAATTTTCATTTACTGATAATTTCTTCTTGTACAGTATTCGTAGAGCTCGATCTATATGACGATGTATATTATATCAGTTTGTTTAAACGTAATCTTATTTAACTATCTGATCTGTTTTATCCTATTTGCGGATCTGCCGCCGATTACGCAAAGCGTAGCGTAATGAAATCTATCGTAAGCATACAAAACTATAAAGGTACATACACCATACACAGGGCTATAATACAAAGAATACATATAGCAAGATGGATTGAGATATTAATATATCGTATATTAATTTGTCTCAATCCATCAAAGGAATCTTCTGGATCGCACACGGAAAACTTAAGAAACCTTCAAAGGCACGGAGTATGATAATATTTGAAGGTCGGATTCGTTTTTTTACGATTTTGTACCGATGAGATTTCGAAGATTTATCTCCTGTGCGTATTATACTGTTATTATAAAGTACAGAAAAAAGCATATTGGTAGAGTTAATGCCGTAGAGATGCGATCCTTAAGAAGTATGTTAGACGTGACATCGAATGATAGAATGAAAAATAGCATTATAAGGGAAAAGTGAATGTTGTGACTAGAATTGAGAAAGGTATGCTACTGTGGTTCGGGCATGTTGAAAGGTTGAATGAAAGGAGAGTAACGAAACGGAGAGTAAAAAAAAAAATATTGCAAAAGTGAGTGGCAGTGTTGGTAGGGGATGCCCTAGAAGAACTTATATCGATCAGATTAGTGGCTTACTAAAAAAGGGCTATATAGGGAGCACCCATAACCGACGAGCATGCTTGCGTAGATGTATGAATGTAGAAGAAGCGAGAGAGGTGTGCCAGGATCGCGCAAAATAGAAACCCATGATCTCTGCCTACCCATCTGGATTATGGGCGTGAGCGCATATTTATTTATTATATAAGATCCGGAACTAATACTCCGAAAACCGTGCGGATGACCTTCGTCATTGTATAAAACCTGAATGTTTCTCTGTATATCTCCCTACTTCAGATAAAACGATCCCCGAACATGGAGTTTGAATCACGGCAGCATATCAATCGGGTAGCAAAGATATATGTAAATCATAACAATGAAGTAAACTTACATGTTTTGACAAAACTAACAGCTAAAGCGGAATTTGGACGTCATTCACTAAGACTGGTCTGTCTACTCTGGAATTCTAATCTGATTTAGTTAATGAGGTCAAGGTTGCACTGATTCGAAACTATTATTAACAATTTCGTTTCTGACCGGACTATACTATTATACCTTTAATATGTCTGTCAAGGTGTATCAACCATCGACATTATCTAATAACTGAGAAAACATCCTTAGATAGTTCCTAAATTAATATATATAAAATTCAGCTTTTATACTACGGCATATATAGAAGACTTTTCTGCCCCATCGGCAATCCGTTCAGCGAGCAATGCGTCCGGCCCACTGTCCCCGGAGTCCATTGGATGAGGGCAGCAGGGGACCGATCTTTTTGACGATCAATGGTAAGGGGACGTCCAGCAGTGATCGACCCTCGGCTGAAAAGCGGGAGAGAGATATGTAGAGTATTAATTCATCATAGTTTAAGAGTGTCAGACAGGAGGTTGTAATCGTTCAAGGTGTCTGACAATAGACGATACGATTTCTAATATTATTCTAAATAAAAAATATAAAGAGCTATATACTTTTACAAAGTTGAGTTTCAATTTTACACACCTTTGATACCCGAAATCTTTCAAAAGGAACCGTGAACCAAACTACTTATCGGGGGATCGTTTTTATCCGTCTTAAGGACACTAAATAAACTTTCAGGTTTATAAAATAACGAAGGTCAGATGACCTCAGACTACTAAGATATGAGTGAAAGAAAAACTGGAAAATGTTTCCTCACAAAGTATATAACAATAATGGGTCAACGGTGTAGTCAATGAATGTGCATAATCGTGTCCATGTCGTATAAATATGTGTAACAGCTATTTCTCATCTAAACGTCTCACAATGTCTCATCTAAACGTCTCACAATGTCTCATCTAAACGTCTCACAATGTCTCACGAAAGTTATATTATTTAATCTTAATTTTAGAAGACAATGTTTACAAACAATTCTCTAAATTTTGTATAAATATGATATTTGATGAGTTTTAGTGTTTTTAATTAATTATTTACTTATGTTTTTTTTTTTATATTCTTGTATGCATTTGAGAACAAAGAATGTAATTACTTGCGAATCGGATAATGATTTCTGTAATTTATTTGATCACCACTGCTTCGAAAACGGTGAAGGAAAACATCGTGAGGAAACCGGCATATCTTAGAACCACTTTTTTTTTGACCAGCGTGGTGGATTACGGCCCCTTCCCTCTCTCGGAGAGGAGGCTTGTCCCCTGCAGTGGGGAACATTCTAAACAGATTTTTTAATGATTTCTTGCATTGAAATAGTTGTTTTTAAGGATTCTGAACGGTATATACTATTTTGAATTTAATAAAATAAAAAACTGTATATACTGTACTATCTGTAAATCAATGGAGACTTCAACTAGTCCATTCACCATCGCCATAAAACACACCCGTGTCAAAGTCGGACGTGAACACTAACCGAGGTTACTTTTAGTCCTTTACTGTCGAATCTCAGGTGCATCCACACGTTTAAAGTAACGTTCTTCAACAGTTTGTCCAAAAGTCCGACGAAGAAATGTATTATATATAGTATATGGATTAACACACGTGTAAGTACAGACTAGTTTCGACCCCGTCAAGGGTCCTTATTTTAGGGTGAGTAAAACCGGGATTAGTTCGCGGTCGCAGCCCGTCTCTCCCATCTCGTTGAGTGCTTAGTTAAGCCGTTATATAATTAAATTATTAAAAATGCATCACGCATATTTAAATAATTTTAATATAGATGAGGTTTTAATATTATGAATTTCGTGTGTGCCAATAAACTAAAAACTTAAAGATTTTACACGTTAATATTAATGGGTATTCGTTAACCATAAAGTCTTGTGCAGCACCTTCAACTCCAGAGCAGAAGGTAGATATTTGGTAGAGTCTGCCTAAATCTGCCAATATATTTTATACGGATTTTAAAAACAAATCTTAATACCAATCTCCCCACGCCCCACTGTTTTGTGCAATCAACTGTCGCCGCCTCTTGTTAAATACATGCATAGATTGTGGTCGAGCGCTAGTTTATACATTTATAAAATACATACATGGATCCCTATTTCCCTTGATCACGTCTGAACGGCTGGACTGGTTTCGCTGATTCTTTTTTTTTTTTTTTGTGTTTCTTATTGTCTGGAGGAGGTTCTTATGAAAGAAAAAAGAAAGAAAGTTGCTCGGAAAAAAGAAAACTTAACAACCATTAACTTTTCTAATGTAGGTAACCTTAGAGGCTTTAGCAAAACTGCCAGTCCTTTGACAGTTGGCGCGATTACCTTAAGTAAGGGGATGAATGTTTATATGGAGAAACTACCCACATGAAGCCGGAGCGGGTCGCCAGTTCATTATAAAAAAGATAAGGCTTTAGTAGCCTTTAAAAAAATAACGCAACTTTTAGTTGTTGTGAATATGCCAATATAATGATCGTAATACACCAGAAGAGCCGCTAATTATTTGATGATCATCCTTATACAGTTGTTACGACAAGTAGTCCACTCTGTTAACGAGCTCCGCAAAAATTGACACTTCCAAAAATTAGGATGCGTAATTGATAAGACCATAAGTAGTTATATGATACGAATTAGGTTTGGTCCAATCAGTTTATTCTCAATACCACTACAGTGCTACTAACACTCGAATAATAGTTTAATACGAAGACTAAATTGCAATCGCAAATTGAACGGTATAAATCAAAACAACAATAGAGCTCAGGTTGACAATGTCCGCGCGATCGCAGGAAATGAGATAAACATAATTGACTAAAGCAAGTGTACGACTGCTCTGTGTAGGGGTTTTATTGAAGCACTAGACTACTATGAACTTGTCTAGTAAAGGTGTAATAGGTACCCATCAATAACAATTTGATTGTAAACTTTGATGATTAGTTTGTTAAGGTGGTAAACATAGACATCAAGTACGCACTTTTCTACCTTGCAGGTAACCAAGCTTGGCCTATAATTTATTATGTCAAATACAAACAAATAACATAAACTGCTTGCTCAAAATAGAAGTGGCTGGAAACCATATTATAGTTCTGGAGATGGATATCTTCTGTCGGAGATGAGGACCACTGGCTCAGAAGTCAGATGCCTGGCTATTGTTTGCAGAATAATTGCGACGTAGCTTACGGTCAGAAACAATGCGTTTCTGTGTAGGCTACAGTTTTTTTTTTCTCTCGTTCCCCCCTGACAATTTTTAGGTCAGGGACCTTTTTTGCGAGTAAATATTTTTTTCAGTATTGCTTTATTATCAGTCTTAAACATATTACATTTTTATATACAATAAAATACAGTTAAAAAAACAATTAAATTTTCAATTTTTTTAATAAAACAATTTTAAAATACGATTATAAACAGTTTAAAATACAATTAAAAACAATTTTATATACAATTAAATTTACAATTTTAAAACAGTTTAAAAAGCAATATATAATACAATTTAAAATACCCTTATATCTAATATCACATTTACACCTTATTTCTAATGATGACTTTTTGGGCTACGGATCTACAGTATTGTACAATTTCATTTCTAGTTTCTTTGGTTTTTAACAGTTTATTTAAATTTTCCTCATTTATTCTTCCTTTCATCTTTATTTCTGTTTCTACCATTTCTGCTTCAAAAACTGGACACTCCGTTAATATGTGCAGCACGGTTTCTTCCCGTGCTGGGTCAGAGATGCACGAGGGGTCCTCTTTGCACTTAAAACGGTGCAAATACTGGGAGAACCCCCCGTGCCCCGTCAAAACTTGAACCAGCACAGGATCTAAATCTAACGTCCTAAGTGTGGCGGGGGCGCACGTCACGTTGGGGAAGAAGAGTTTAGTTGTTGGTCCCCTTCCAAGTACCGCTTATTCCATTTATAAATAAATCCCGAACCTCCTGGCATTCGTCTTCGTAACATCCATCTCTTTCGCATACCTCACGGCCAATAGTTCCGCCTGATATACGGTGCAAAAGCCGCCCAGCTTTAATTTCCGGCAGGAAGTCTCCGCAGCGCGATCCCAAATGGATATCGCTGCGCCGACCCTGCAGTCAATTTTGCTACCGTCGGTGTAAATGTTTACCAGCCCCTCCTCACTAGCATTTTTTCTAGGATCTTGCCCAAAATGGGCAAGAGTCCTATAGGCCTAAACGATTTAGGGTGCGTGTAGTTCTCCTTATTGGGCTTAAAAATGCTCGTCTACGTAATAACACAAATCTCAGTGTAAAATTTGAAGTCTCTAGGCTCAGTAGTTTGGAATGTGCGTTGATAATAATAAAAAATTGTACAATCACAATCGATTTACTATCACCGCTACAAGACAACCCCAACAATCAGATGTACAGAGGTTTCGTCTGCCATTTTGTAGGAAAGAAAGAAAGTTGGATAAGCAAAAGAGTTGAGAAAGTTGGATAGGAAGGGACGGGAAGTAGCCAGGATCTGCGTCACCCATTAGATCGTCGCTCACCTGTATTCTGGCTGGCTTCCCTAAACCCAATAGTACAGCAGCCGTTGCTTTTGCTGGCTTGACTATTGTTAAATCTTAACGAGTAAGAAAGCAACAAATGAACGTAACACTGTCATAGTATAAGGCCAACGATTTTTATTTCTGTAATGTTTCAACTGCCTTATTCATGAAGCGAGACATAATATAAATAACTTATTATTTGAATGGATCTAGTCGGCGTATTCCTCCAATACCAAAGACCGTTATGTCGTTCAATTACAATTGTTTTTATGCTACGGCAAACTTTATAGCTTCCGTTTCAATTGGTCGCATTTAATGATATTTGCTGTGTCGTAAGTGTTCCCTTGAAATTCGCAATAAAGTTGTTTCGCGGACCGCGCTTTAATTGTCGCCAATATGTATCAATTAAAATCCTCAGCGGTTGACGGGCGTCATCGTAAGTGAGGCCCCTTGTGTCTCATAAAGTCACGTTTCGTTTTAAATTCGGAAACGTCAATCCACGTTTTCAATATAGAAATATTATCCTCTTTTGACCATATGAACTTAGTATTTTGTGGATATTACAAGGAGTGTGTCCTATCGAGAGTTATATTTAATGTCAAATATTTAAGTTAATATAACAAAAAAGATATATAGGTATTTTTTACTTTTAGTACATTAATGAGTTCAGCTTTTAAGTTATCCCTCTCACAGACTGTTGTTTTACAGAAGTTAAAAGCCATTCTCAATTTTTCTGTCATTT
>JWHW01033140.1:125745-149957 GCA_000931545.1 Papilio glaucus | reverse complement strand
TATTCCTCTAATACCAAAGACCGTTATGTCGTTCAATTACAATTGTTTTTATGCTACGGCAAACTTTATAGCTTCCGTTTCAATTGGTCGCATTTAATGACATATGTGTTCCCTTGAAATTCGCAATAAAGTTGTTTCGCGGACCGCGCTTTAATTGTCGCCAATATGTATCAATTAAAATCCTCAGCGGATGACGAGCGTCATCGTAAGTGAGGCCCCTTGTGTCGCATAAAGTCACGTTTCGTTTTAAATTCGGAAACGTCAATCCACGTTTTCAATATAGAAATATTTTTCTCAGCATTGTATATTATTTTTCCGCTATTCGTACTGAGATAACCAAACCCTCTTTTGACCATATGAACTTAGTATTTTTTGGATATCACGAGGAGTGTGTCCTATCGAATTTATATTAAATGTCTAATATTTAAGTATATTTATGAGTTCAGCTTTTAAGTCACTCCTCTCACAGACTGTTGTTTTACAGAAGTTAAAAGCCATTCTCAATTTTTCTGTCATTGTTTTTACACGTGTTGCAGAAACAGTGGTAGAGCACGCAACATCTGTTGCACGAATGAGCCAGCTCGACTGGTGAATTACCAGGACCACAATTTGTCTGATTAGTGCTGGAGGTCTAGTTTCAGTCCTTTCCTATAATAAGGATAGGATGGGCAGGGAAAAAGGACTGGACGGGAACGTGATATACGGGGAAAAGGAAATATCCTTTATAAATACCCTTTAAATGTAGGCAACGTATCTGCGCCTTATTTGCTTGTTGCGGATGCTTATTGGTAGCGGTCTCTTGATATCAAACGACCCGTTTGCTCGCCTCCATAAAAAAAGTGTGCGGAACCGCGCTAAAAGGCCGCGGTACCCCACGGAGACGTCTTGACCCGGCGATCGTGCGACCCTGCCGTCCAAGTGCTCCCAATTCCCGACGTCCACACATCGCTCCTCTCTCGCCATTGGCCAGGGAATTAATGACAATATTGCGTTCTTATTCATTTGACCGTCTTCGTACCATCAATTTAGCAATAGAAGCTCGAGCCACCGTCGACGACCGCGCGCGCTCGCCGCTGAGTATTCATTGCATAGTTTTCGAAAATACGCCATTATCGGAAGTGCACGATCAGAATAAGCGTTCGCAAATTGGCCTTACGTTTATTAAGACATCCTGTCGTGTATAATTTCAAAATGGTGGATTGACGCGATGTTCGTTAAAGACGGCGACGGGCGAGTCGTGGCCGTGCTCATGTGGAAGTTCGCCAAAACGGCTTAAATGTCTCCGCGTAAGGCCCCACTGGACGATTTCAAAAGTGTTCTAGTGCGTTGCAAGGGACTCAAGTTTAAGGTGAGGAAATTTGTGCGGATTTTGCATGCGGTTATCGGAAGAAGATGACAAACATTAAGTTTAAACGTGAGGGGAAGTAACTTTGTTTAGTATCGGAATTTCTAAATATTTATTCGAGATTTTTCTAAGACAGTAGTAGTATACTTGAGTCAATTCGTTGACCACAAAGAAATTTATTAAAACATGTTAAGATCTCAATTTCATATATACACTAACAGCGACCCCCCGGCTTCGCACGTGTAGTTCCTCCATACAAACTTTCATCCCTTACTTTAGACCTTTAGGTGATGAATTTAGAAAGAAATGCGTGCTTACCTACGTAATAACATCTGTGTATCTGTGAACATTTTCAAGTCTCTAGGCCCAGTAGTTTGAGTAGCGCGTTGATATATCGATCAGTTTCTTTCTTTTATGTAGATGTCTATAGATTTTAGGAATCATTTTTTTAAATATAAATGCACGTCTACTTGGAATTTACTTTTTAAAGGGCATTAGATTTAAATTATTCTTGTTGGATTGTCTGTTTTTCAATAACTGATTTGGAATACGAGCTGATATACAGATGAATCTCTGTCCGGGCGAAATAAAGGGGTCCGCTTTCAAATTTGAAGATTTCTACCGAAAAGCCGGTAATGCTAATTTTATAATGAGATTTTTTTGAAAGTTGTGTCTTTGCAAAATCGTTGGTGTGAACTCCTTAAAAAAGTTCAAAGTTCAAGAATCCATTTCATTTAGTGAGGGCTAACTTTACGAAATTAATTTTCATGTTATGTCAAGGCAGATAGTTTCCGTATTTTAATAAATTCACATTCATTTCAGACATTTTACATCCATACTTGTTAGTAATAATAAAATTTAATCTAGTGTTAGTAGTGGGATAATTATTATACTAGAAATTAATAATCTTTAAATATTAATAAGCCGGATGGTCTAGTTGTATATATAGATAATAATTCTTTTCATTGCTCGATCATTATTCATCGATCATTCTGTCATTATTTGATTTTTGTAATCCTCCAATAATTAAAATTAATTATAAATAGCAGGAATACAAAAGGGTTTATAACACTGGCGTGCATTTAAAAACGTCCATTTTAATGGTTCCTACAGACTTAAATATGTTTTTCGTATATCCGTAAATGGTTTTAATTTATTGAAACGAAAATTCTAATTAAACTTGACTATTTTTGCCTCGTATGTTTCATAAATTTTATTTTTGTTAGTCTTTTTGCTTAATTTCGCGGTCTTTTTTAACACGCTTATATTAGTTTCACCTGTATGAATGTAACGGAATCTTTGAACGTGTTTTTGCCCCACTTTGAAAGTGCGAGTGTGCAAAGTTTGATTCAAATCTGGAGGAGATTTGAATCAAACTTTGCACACTCGTCGAAAATCCATGACATTCGATCAAAATATCCGATTATCCTGATCAGATTCGCCAGGATTCATACTTTAATTTCTTTTCGTATCTTTTAGTTGACACTAGCGACACCTATTATAATCAAGCCGCCACTACATAATCGAGAACAAATTAACGATAAATTGAAATACAAGATGTCGCTACTTGCAAATTGATTAGGTGTTAACACATCTGTACATATTAAAGACACTTGTTTTAAAGCAAATTAAATAAAAAAGCGAAAAATTAATTATAGTTTGAAAGAACTAAAAAAAAACACGCTTTTAGCGATAATCAAACTAAAATGTAAAAAAATAATTCCTAGCATAACAATAAAATTACTGATGAGATAATTAATGTCACTTTTTACGGATGTCATTTCTCGTTCTAATTTTGTTAACTTTTTATTTTATATTTATTTTCCTCTGTAATAATTTTACCATTAACTAACTGTTTTATTTCGCATAAACATTTGGAGAGGTAGATGTATGTAAATCCGTTAGGATTATTAAAAATAAAGGAATTTGGCGGTAGATGCGGACAGACAGTCGCGAGTTCGATCGTCACTGGTGCGCACGATACGTTGTTTTTGATTTCTTTGTCCGTTGGCCGCGATCCTTTATAGTCATTTAAACTAACTCTGCATTTAAAAAGAAAGGAATAAAGAAAATGGAACACCTACTCAGTGGATAATTTTCGGTAATCGAAAAAATTGTCTGTCTGTTCCTATCCATCCTATCCTTATTAGAAAAGGATAGGAAGGGGAATAGGACTAGAGCTAGGCCTCCAGCACCTCACTTATCAGATGAAACGCAAAATACTTCGACTTCACGCCTGTCTTCTGTGTGGTCGTGGAGCCGGCCCATACATGCAACAGAAATGTTGATGTTGGGAGTTGAGCCCCAACATCAACATTTCTGTTGAAATTTGGTTAAAGTTCCTATTGTAACTGTCGCCGTATTTCCTTTGATTTTTTTATAACAAAAATGAAGAAAGGACCTTCCACTTTTTAACAGTTCCAACCCTTTTCTATTATGAAAAGGATGAGAAAAAAGAGGATTTGATGGAGGAGGGGATGGGGATGGATAGGAAAAGGGAATATCTATTTTTCTATTTGTCCTCTGTCCACTAAAGACAGTCAACGCATCTGGAACTCGGTGGCTGTCATATTAGGTGAACCGTTAAATCGTTTGATATTTTCTTCTATAAAAAAATCTTGTCTATAAAGCACAATAGCGTAACATATATTTCCATCGTTTATGTTACATATATAATATTAAATATAAAATCACCGCCAATAAATAAATGCACAGCTTTACATGTTTTATTGAACTAATTAAATAATTCGTCACTAGCATTTCACTATGCAAGTTGTTTAGAATATTCAAGTTATAACTAGTTTTATTTACAAGATTAGTTGAAATGATACTAAAATAAATAATGTCACGATCTTTGTCAGAGGTGAAGATAATTATGGCTTTCAGAATTATCCTCCATAGAGCATATAGAGGTAACAAATGATGAAACCATTCTCGTTTGTTTTATCTACTAAAATGAGCACAAATATGTGCCATATTTTTTGCAAAATGCTAATTTCCTAAGTAAGCATTTTGAAGTATGATAATTGACCTCTCTTTGTTTGCTCTATCATACAAAAAAAACATGATCAAACCATACTTGATAAAATAATTGATAATAATCCTATAATTGTAACTGATCAAGCCGAAATTCGGCCTATTCGAGCGCACCTGGATCGGAAAGTTGAATACGTGCTCTATAGTGTAGAGTCTTTATCTCTCTCTGTCAACTTTCCCTTCTCCAAAGTTGACGGAGCTCTGACCCACCTTACAAAAATATCCTATTTTAGGACTCAACCCTTGGCGGTCTGCAATGGGTAGATGTAGCCACAAACTATAATGTTATGGCAACACTGCTGTCCGGCAGTTGCCTCGGTCTATTCAGTCCTACATCTTAGGGGCCAATAGTTAGGGAATCTCTGCTCTACACGATCCAAGCGACTAGATCCGGGCCGCATTCCAATCCAGTGATTTAGACTAAGTAATAGCACGAGCCGAGTTTTCTGAAGGGCCCTCGAGCTTAGTTACTCTTAAAGAGGTTTAGGTCGTACGTCCTCTGCGCTCTACTACCCCAAATACGATGTTCCTGTCGGTGTCTCCGTAAGGCAGAGACAAGTCGGCACAAAAATGAGTGTTATAATGCACCCTGATAGTTGTTTTTCTAATATAGCTTCAATGTACTGACAGTGATCAGTTACTTTTTATTATATGTATAGATATAAATGTATATTAATACTACTATGTCAACCGATTACATAACACTGTCTATATGTAATTTAACATATTGCATTACGGGTAAATATTATATTTCAGTTCGTTCAACTGTGTCAGGTGAAATTTTATTGAATTCTATCTCGATTCTTAGTTACCTTTGCAAATTGCATGCAAGCGGATTGAGTGTCGTCAAACGGCCATCGTTTTTAATTGTTTTTAGTTTGATTATTACTACTTATACTTACTACTAAATGACACGTTTTTACAACATATTCAATGTAAGCTAATTTGCGGAATTACTTATCGAAACATAATCATCATCGACTAAAATTGAGTTCAGTGTATTGTGCAAGTATTTTAATAGACGCTGCAAAATATAGTTGACAGTTTTAAAGGCGGTGGATATTACTTTGGGTTGGGAAATCTCAGCAAACAGTGTACTGTATGTATGATGAATATATTTTATTTTAAACATGTCAGAAGTGTATACCTTGAATTTTGTAGCGCAATAATAGGTGATGAATACTGTCATGAACACGGAATAGTCGTGTATATCTGTCCGTGTGTATGTGTGTTAAAGGTGAAAATATTTTAAATTTTCTATAAAATAACGAGACGATCAGCCCCTGTACTCTATGAATAAAACGTTTTTTAAACCACTGAAACCTCGTATACATGTTTAGATTTATTTCTGTAATTTTTCAAATTCAAAAGCTTCGTAAATCTTTTCAATTTAATTATTCTGATGTTCGTGTTGTTTTGTTTGCAGGAGCCGTAGCATCATCGCACCAGTCGCGGCAATAAGGCGCGCATATTCGAGTGCAACGTTCGAGCTCGACTCAAGTTACCAACACGCCAAGTGTACCCCATGGAGCCCATTCCCAGCCACCAGCGAACGTATTTGATCGGCAATCGTTTCACTAAGAAAGTATTCCCGGGCCTCGTGCCCCACATACAGTACCACCTCTGTCGCTCCAACACAAACATGCTATTGAAAATCGAGAACGAACTCCTGCAAAGTCACCGCCAGCGAGAAACGACGGGCATCAAAAAGTTGTACAACTCGTTCTTCGTACTGTTTTAACCTAATCGTTGTGTTACGGTCAATCTAATCATCCATCCATCATTCATCGTTCATTCAGTGACTTTTAGTGTAGTGCGGGCGCTATGGCCCGGGTGTAATGGAATCGTATGAAGAAAACAGAGACTATACGGGGCTTATTATGCATGACGTTCGCAAGGAAGACCCGTTCACGTGGGAGTCGTCAGTGAGGCTTACTCTTGTGGGTAGAGAGGAAGAGCTCGGGATGTATCTAGAGGAGAGAGAGGGCCGGAAGAGGAAGTGGCACCAGGGCGACGCCGACAAGACCATTCGCCGGGAGGACGGCGAGGAAAAGGAGCCCAGGAAGGTGCCGCCGAAGAAAATTATGGGTACGTTAATTTTTCCTCTATTTGATTCTTAGGTTGATGATTGGATACAATATTTACATACTAAGTATATTTAAGCGCTTACGAACGTCTTGTGCTCGTGTAGTGAAATAAAACCTGGAAACCGGGAGCATCGCATTCTTTACGGTAAAAGTAGAATGAGATTTCTTATTTTTACATATCTTAGCAATTTTGGTGAGCTCTTGCAAACTGGTAAAACTTAATAGGTTGATTAGATAAATACAACATTCCTGGTAACTAGGTTTCCCCAGGGGTGGAGCTGCCTGGCGCAGGTGCCGCTGCGGATGTGTGCGAAATCGTTCCCGTAGTCCCGCAAATATGCGCCGGAAGAACATTGTAAGGTTTTAGTCGGCGCGAGTCCGACTAAAACCTTACAATGTTCTTCCATAATATGCATAGGCAAATGCCTACACATATCCGCCCTTGCAAATGAGGAAATCCTCACATTAAAAACAAAACAAAAAGATCCTCTTTTGCAGGCTAGTCTTCTAAATGGATATCATTCAACTATTCACTAAGCGACAAATGAACTGTTCGTTTTCTCGCTTTATGGGATAAAAACATAGGTGTATGATCTATTGCCCGGGTGTATGATAACAGTGTGGTCCAGTAGTTGCTAATAGCAAAATGAGCGAGCTAGGTCGTACCTAGGCCCAATGCTAGGAAGGGCCAGCGTCCCGTGCGCCTCGTTCACGAGATTGGCCACCGAGTAGGATATAGGTGGGTACAATCCAGCGTAATACTATCTTCCTCCCTAGAGGGCCGAGTGTCTTTAGAAGACCCTGAGACAATACAAATAAAGGTACAATTTGTTTGAAGGTAGATATCGGTGTGTTAAAGTTTTTAGTTGTTAATATTCCAATTTTTGTATTGCATTGTTCGATAATTATTTATTTGCATATCACTACTGGTGACCAATATCGGTTACAATAAAATAGTCACGAGAAGACGGTATAAACATAACTTTTTTATTAACACTAAATGTATTTTGTGTCAGAAATATTATTTCAGAAAATTATACGCCTTATCGCTCAAAAGCTTTTTTTATGCATTAATCACTCATAGACAGAATGACCTATTTCATATCATTTCATTTATTCATATGTTACAATCGTAACAATAAAGTGGGTGGTTCACACTCAATGCTAATGTTGTTATTACTCGACCAATAACGAAAGACGAGCGCGTCAAAGATTAAGTGTCGAAGTCACGTTTTGTTATTACTTAATATTCTCTCCACTATCGCATGACTTCTGCTTGCAAATCTCATTGTACACAAAATGAATGTTTTCTAAGTCTTTCTTTCGTTAACCTTTTTAGTAACGAAATTGAAGAAAGAAATAACTTTTTGCTGCTGCATCGTTTTGACCCGGGTGCAACGATGTCATAAAAACTGACATGCAGAGAAGGTTTTCGACTGCTTTTTGCTTGATGCAAGTCCACTAACTTTTTCGTCCTGCCCTCTTTCCCTTTTTCTTTTTACACCTCTTTTCATATATCTAGTGGGAATGCATCCGCAATTCTGGTTCTGGGTGTTTTTGGGGAGCGGTATACGCTTAATATCCTTTTAGCTTTTGGAAAAATAGTCACTATCTCACGTTAGTGTAAGCAAGACTAGAATATATTGAAATATATCTGACAAGCTAATTTAAGGAAAAAAATAGAACAATTTCATTATCGATGAACACATTTTCAACTCTACAACTATTCACATACAACGACCATGGTGACACCACATGGGCATAGTGACAATCACAATCGCTCTGTTATATGTAGTTTTGGGCTAAAAAGTGAAATATTGTCCAGATGTCCATTTTTATGTATACAATAGATATATGTACCTTGACATATTCCTCTGAGAGACTATCAACACTTTGGCTAGATAATGTATAAATATCTATTATGTTAATCTTTGTTGATACAAAACTGATAATGGGAAGACAAATTATAAACTTTCGTGCAGGCCCAGTAACAGCCGCCGCGATGCGACACACAGACGCACGCCCCTTTGTAACGCATTATCGGCACCGCGCTTGTGACCTTATGTGCATTGATATTGTAGTTTGTTTGTGTTATTAATGTTAGTGAGACTGTGTTAGCTTGTAACGCGTCCATATATTGGATATAGTAACTTAGTGTTAAGTTGAATGAAACCTTCAAGTTTGCAGCCTGTTGATACACAAATAGATGATCGTTTCACTTGCCTACGATATGACTTGTTTTAAATACAGATTAAATCAGCTTCGAATGTAAAAAAAGAATATACGTGGTGTTACAAAATCAAAAACATATTTTTTTAATAAAGACAAATGATATATGTTTTTGGTCACGTATTTTAGTAAAATGACGCTAACCCAAGCTTTAATCTTAAACGTACTTTTAACTAACGTCAACCGATAAGAAAACTTTTAGCTACGTTTTGCAAAAGGCCGTCTAGATGAGTCCAACCGTAATGTTTATTATTACCGCTAAGTATTAATTCGTAAACATGACTCCGGTAGTAATTTGAATGCCGTGAAATAACTGGACTTTTAGTGTTACAATCTTGTCAGTGAGGGCGAAGAGAGAATATCGGTATACTTTTCTTTGGATGAACTTACTGCCCGTAATGTTGCCTTTTTTATGGAAGAAGATGGCAAACGAGCAAGCGGATCACATGTTTAGTGTCAGCGCTACCCATAGACATCCGCAACAAGCATCTGTATTGCAGATGCGTTGCCTACCTTTAATGTGCAGAGGAGATAGGAAAAATGATATTACCTTATCCCTGTTAATCCCCTCCCCGTCCAATCCTCTTCCCTTTTCCATCCTATCCTTATGAGCAAAGGGTGGGAATGGGAAGACGACTGAAATTAGGCCTCCGGCACTTCAATCATCAGACAAAACGCAGAATACTTCACTACTGTATTCTGTGAGGTGCTATTTCACTGATCGAGCCGGCCCATTCATGCAACAGATGTTGTTGTTAAGGGCTCTACCACTGTTGAAATTGCCTAAGAATATAGAAAAATTACACAATATCTTATATAGCTATAGTTAAAGTTCTATTATTTTGATGTTTATCCATTCATTGAAGCTAGTCATTCACCTTCCTGAGTTTATGTTCCAAGCCTTAACAGATCTACTGCAGTCCTTATTCTTGTCCAGTCTCATACGTTGCTAATTATAATATTGTTGATTTCACCTAGTTATTGATGCCTTCTTTTATTATAAAAGCCCCTAAGAGACCACTATATAAAAAATATTGATGAATTATTTTTATCATAGCTATATAGCACCTGCAGTAGATATTTTTATTTAAAATGAACAATTGTAAGCTAATTCTGCCTACAATTAGTAAAATTTGAATTGCCTAATTGTGATACCAATATGTATAAAACTTAGAAAAATGAAATACATTGAGGAATAGCAAATCCAACAGAGAAATGAAAATGAAACATCATTAAATTGTGTTTCAAGATACGTGATTTTGTTTCAATCACTTATCCGTCATAATTCCTAATATGTCTCATGTCCATTTAAAAGCACGTATACATGTATTGTAGACGAAATATTAAACACCAAGTTGACAACTAATACACGACGCAAGCGGTTTCTTATCGACAAATTTCTGACGATTTTACACATTGATTTGACACATACCGATGTGGATATACTATCGTGTAATTAACGTCTACTAGACGATTTAATGCATAATCTTCAACCTTAATTATTTCGTATCACTAAGCAATTAAAAGAGTAGAATGTTTGTCTGTTGGTAGCAAATTTACCGAACGATAGACGATCAATTTCGCATAAAGAAATACTTTATTAGGAACAATCGAGGACATCCATATTGTATGTATTGCATGCGATCATAACGGACTTGTTTAAAAGGAAATAGATTTTATTTCTATCATCTGAAATTGGTACAAAATAATTTGAAATTTAATTATGCCCGACTAGGGTTGCCTTCGGCTGTAAAAAAAACTACAGCCAAAACCTATTACAGTATGGCCTACGGTCTGTGCCGACCCCATATAAAAATGGGACAAGGGCAGGGAGAAGACGAAGAAGATTTTAAATAATTTGAAACTCAAATCCATTATCTCACTTAATTTTGTTAATACTCATATGGTAGGTCTTCTGTCCAAGATAACCTGCATAAATCTACCCTTTTACTGCGTAAGTAATTTTTCAATTTTGGGACCTGGTTACCAACCAAACACTTATTTAAAAAAAAATATTTGGAGTTTAACTTTGCTTTCGTTCTCTTTTATTTGTACACGGTTTAAAATATAATTTATCATTGGCAAATAACATAGAGTTATTATAGTTGTAATGCGTAATGCACATACGGGTAATAAAGTGCCAATACGACGCCACCCGTATAGTTAACCGGCGGTTAGCTAAATTTTAACATACAAGTACATATTTAATTTGATTGAAATTCATAATAGTTACCTTTATTAACATTTTTAACATATCTGAAGTGTGGTTTCTTAACGGACTTCTCAAATCGCTTGAATTTTTTTAATTATACGAAATGTATAAATACATTTTGAAAATACTTTTTTCATTAAATAGTTTTCGTATCCAGATTGATCCCATTTCAATTTTATTCCGAACCTATTAGCAGTTCCAGTGTTATTCAGGACTTTAACCTATCGAAGTCAGTTTTATTGCTTTTAAATAAATATTACATCTAATTTTCGGTATTTGTGAGGTCGTGGTCCTTCCGACTCATTTATGCCACGGCTGGCAGACTCTATGACTACCTTCAATTAAACTATATCTTCAATCGTACAGTCTCTTTTGAAGATTTTAATTTCATTACCTACATAAAAACTAGTACTAAATAAATAATTATAAACTATACTTGTATACAGTTCATAGTTTTGCCACAAATACAACTTGACAAATATTTATATACGCGTACGTATGCATGCGTCACATGTGAAATACATTGTAATGTATTTTGCACGTACTAATACAACATACTGATCCACAACAGTGATTATAATATATCAGTACAGTCGATAACATTTAGAAGTTCATTTGGATATCTGGATATTTGTTAGAGTCAAAAAGGTGGTTTTGATGGAGTTTCATACAAAGTAGAATGACGGCTACAGTACAATACAGTACTAGTCATATACAGTAGCGGATCACAGGCTTTCTAAAGTCTATTATAAAGGATATTGTATCGAAAGGTATTGACTAGCACATTTCCAGATACATTTTACATATTTAACTTTCTTAGAGTACTTGAGGCTTGTTAATAATATATCCAGCACATCATCTAACGTCAGGTGTTTCTTCGGAACAAACAACCAATCAAATCTCTCCTCTTAATTATATTAGTATAGACAATCAGACACACCTTCGTTATTACGTATATTGTTAACGTAGCAATAGTAATACATTTCAATAAAAAAATGTAGCATGCGGTACTATGTAATTAACACCTTGGCGCCAAAGATTAAGTCTCAGATGTGTTACATCGTCTACAAAATAAGTATTACTACACAGATATAAACATAAAATTTCAATGACAGTACACGTGGTAGATACACTCAAAATACTTTTTTTTTTCTTTTATGTCATATTTGCATGTAGAGCCCGCAACAACAACAACGTACTTGTTGCGCGAATGGGCAGGCAACGCATCTGCAACTCGCTTGTTCCACATGTCTATGGGTAGCGGTCACTCAATATCAGGTGAACCGCTTGCTCGTTTGCCACCAACTGCCTATACATACAGAATGAGATAGAAAGATATATAAAGCGAGAGAGGTGTGCCAGGACCGTGTCAAATGGAAATCCGTGGTCTCTGCCTACCCCTCTAGGTTACGGGCGTGAGCGCTTATTTATTTATTTTTGTTACCTACGTCTTTAATCTCTTATATAACGAAATATTTCTAATCGTGTCGACCTCTTTTTTTCAGGGGACGAGAAATTTCACTCGAATCGAAAGGCGGCCAAATTATCACTCCAATAGATATAGTGTCAGTAAATTATCATTTATTTTCTAACTTGAGTTCTTGCAGTTGCTTTCTGTCCGTCTGTCTGTCGTAGAACCAATGCAAGACGTGTCTAGAGTTTATCTTGTTTCCGAACAAGAAAACTACCAAGCACTTTGGCATACTTACTCTTTTACTTAGTATTTTATTTTCAAGTCGTAGAAAAATGAAGTCGCAAGATCCTCCATCTTTAATCAATGTCACGAAAAATTATCACCACTGACGTACAAAACCAAGTTACACAACATAGGTAACATTTGAATAGCTTTGACGTCACTGTGTTTTGATAAAATTTAAAAACGCCTACTTTGTTTCAAAACGTTTTTTATCTAACAACCGTTTTAACGTTTAAATATTAGTTTGAAACATGTTGTAATTAGGTTGCAATTGTGCCATGTATTTTAAAAAAACACTAACAGTTTCAGTTTAACAGTGAATGGGGGAGGGGATGAATAGGAAAATAAACTATCCTTTTTACTGTCTTGTCCATTAATAATATAATATTGAGTTATATAACAACATATTTATGGAATAAAAGCGTGTTAAGAAAACTTCTTAAGGGCCTTTGCACACTATGTGCCCAGCACGATCAGAATACAGACTAGGACGCCATGATTAGAATATTGCGCAGCGCCATTGCTTTTGCCCGACTTGACGTTTAATTGAACTATATTCTGAAACATGAGGGCTTCAGAATAATGTTAGTTCGTACAATGTCGAACGTGTGGTGAATGTATGTAATAGGAACTGCAGGTTCGCTGCCGGATTTTTCCCAGAGACCTAGTTCTTCCGAGTTCGGAAAACATATCCATTATTATTATTCTTGTCCGAATAACTAAGGAAACATAGGTTAAAAGCTAATTATTTTTTCAAATTTTTATTATAAAATTACAATACGTTGCCATCTAAAAACTTTGAAATATATTTCAATCATATACTAAATTGATTTGGTAAAAAAATTACAATTTGCTATAGAAAGTTCAAATTAACAGAATATTTTGTTTATTCAGTTTTAAACGTTACAACAATTGAATAGTCTCAATTTATATTAAACTCTTTTTGATATTACGAAAATGATTTTTTCTTGTGATTTCTATAATTGTTTCGACAGACTGCAAACTTACTCTAGGCCCTTCGGAAACTGAATTATAGTGAATGTGGCGGTCGTTTAAGATGACATTGAGAAGTGTGGACAAAACGTCTTATACATACTGGATGCTACTGAAAGGAGTTGTTCTATGGATGTTTAAACAAAGCAGTGTGTTATGACAGTGAATCAAATAACCCTATTTAAAAATAATGCTATAAAACGCACAGTTAGATCAAATATTTAAAAGGAAAATTAATGCCGTCTATTTAGGAATTTATGTACCACTAAAACAACAAACATTAAACTGTATTTCCTAACATAATTTTAACATCAACCCACTGAAATCGCAGCAATAAGCGAATGAAGATCTGTAGCAAGCAAGCTTTTGAAAGAAAATTAATAACAGTGCCATCTATGCTACAGAACTGTAACTACATAGCAAATAACCGACGTCATTATAACTGCTTGGACTAGTCAGTCTTAGAAAAGCTAATATCATGGTGGAAGATTCCGCAACGTCCCAATCGGACAGGGTGTCCGCAGCCGCAGTACTGCAGTTCGCAGCAAGGGAGGCGCGAGAGGGACGGCGTTTCTCAGAGTTTGGAGCACACGCCTTCGCAAGCATCACTTACAATGCTTATGGTACTTTAACTAAATAAAACCGTTACCACGTAAATTAGGTGATAACAATGTGGCTATTAATTAATTTGCCACTGATTTGTCCCATCAATATTTGTAACACCGCGTTCACACTGCCGAAAACATTCACATAAAACATTATGAGAAATACCTCTTTTTCTTTCTATGTTTTGCGAAAATTATTTTCTGAGTTATTTTATATTTTTGTTGTTTGCAAAGTAGCAGACCAGGGTATTGATATTACTTCTTAATTTTTAATGGGCACAGCCAAAATCTAACTTACTCCTCCCAACTTTTGAGCTTCATTAGATCTCTAGAACAATTCACTTGAGGTATCTGGATAAACACAGTTTGCTAAATTAATTGATTGTATTCAAACATATTTGCAGTGAAACATTAAAAGCCGAGGGTCACGGATTTAAAGTACGGCTGCAAACACTCGAAAAGCGAAATATTTCTTATTAAATTGTTATAAAACTTTTGTTCATTTAAGCCGTGTCTTATCATAGAAAACTAAGTTGCTCTCCTTATCAACTAGCAATTTATCGAAAAACATTAAAATATGAATTGCAAACAATCTTCCAGTCGTTACTAGTTCAGCTGGGGCGGCGCACCGGCGAGGTCAGAGGACACCGATATAAGCCAGACACCAGCTATTATTGTACACATTTCATCACAACAGGTTGAAGTCCAATGAGAAACACTTGTGGGATCAATAAAAATATATAATAGATCGGTTTATTGCTTTTTTATTATAATGGCAGTGATACTCGTAACTAGAAATATTAAAAGTCATCAATATTTTATAAGTTCTTTTGTTTTTCTTACCGTACTCGAGTAGACGAGGCGAATTACCTTTCACTTTGCATCTCCATCTCTTCTCAAGAAAAGGAAAGGAAGAAAAGGGAAAATTCTTCTGCTTCTTTATCTTTCTTCTATATTCCGCAACCGCAACGCATCTGGTTGTACATTTTTAGTCGTCGGAATAAAACGACCCATTTGAGAACACGCTCAGTAATTTATAATATTACTAGCGAAACGCCCCGGCTTTGCACGGGTAGCACTAAACAAAAAGAAAATCGACTTAAAACTATCCTATCTTTTAAGTTGGACGATATTCCACATTGTGACCAAATTTTATTATAATCGGTTAAGTGGTTTAGAAGTCCATTGAGGACAAACATTGTGACACGAGATTTATATATATTAAGACTAGTGGACCGCCCCGGCTTCGCACGGCACGCCGTAGCACTATAAAAGTCGAGATAAAACTATGCTATCTTTTAAGTTAGATCGAACTGCACATGGTGTGCGAATTTTATTATAATCGGTTAAGTGGTTTAGAAGTCCATTGAGGACAAACATTGTGACACGAGATTTATATATATTAAGATATAACTGTCGTAATAAAAATATTTAAGATTTCTGAGAACTTTTGTCATGATGGGCATTTGAAGGATTGATGCAGGGTAGATGATACTAGGGTGACGTGAATACAGAGAAGCTATAATTCTGGCTATTTCAAAAGAAACCGTCGCTGATTGAATTTCACCAGAGAACCGGACTGTGGCGATAAGTGTAACCAGTTTGTGGAATCGGTTCCGAGCAATCTAGCTCGATTGGCAGCGACCCGAGAGATAAACTCGCCTCGTGTACACATGTCATATATATGACGTCACACGTAGATAAGAATTTGTTTTGCTAATTAATTTTAGGCTTGCCTGAGGTGTGATTTCACAGACAATGATGTCTATTAAGCTTAGAATATCGGGTGGTTGGATTGGCCTCTAAATTCATGTCATTTATACCGACCACTGTCACACAAATCAAACCTGAATAAGGATAAGCAAACGCACATTTTTTTAACCCTTGGCTGGATCAACTTATGGCTTGCTAATGATGACTGTAGACGGCCAACTCTTATAGTACAATATCCGGCATAAAGATTTTATACCCTTATTGGTTATTGGATCAGGACCTAGACTATATATTAGGCAACATATATATTGATAAGTCGGTTGCCGAGCAAAACCTGGGGCCAAAACTGTTAAATCGATTAACCAAATTAGGTTGAACACTAGCGTAACTCGCCGTTGGCGATTCTAGGTAGGTTTCTAGTACATGTTCACTAAAATATAACAATCTTAATATGTATATGTCTTGCTTTTTCCAGCGTCACTGGGCGAGATGGGCGGCAGCGGTACGAGCTCGTCCTCCTCGCACCTGTCGCCCGGTTGGCAGGTCAACGATCTGGACCTCGACCTGCCTGGAGAACTGTCTATGAAGTTAGTCTTTTAACTTTGGATATGCTAATAAAATACATATGTCTTTCTAGAACTTCTGAAACGATGATGAGACTATGTTTTCCTTTTTGGAGGTATTGTTGTTTTTTTTTACTTGCTTTCTATGCAGACAGGATCGTTGATTACTTGTACGCTACTCTCCATGATAGATAGATTTATACTATCACCCGGAGCGTCCTCTAGGAGAACCAGTCATTTCGCTTGTTTTTAAGTTGCAAAACTCGAAACAAAATATTTCCCCGTCTTACTTAGTTCCGCCTCACCTTCTAGCATTAAAAACTTTCTTTCAACCTCGCCCGAATTGTCTACGAAGTCATGGTCTGCTAGCAAACAACTTTTGAACTTCCAAATGAATTTATTATTGACTAATGTCAAAAAAATGTTGTGTGTACAGCGAGGCGCTGCTATCGCTGCCGTCGCTGTCGGTCTTCAAACAGGAGGCGCCGTCGCCGACTGGCGCGGTGTTGTCGCCACCGCGCCGCGCCTGGCCCTGCGCACGCCGCATGGACGATAGACAGGTTGGTATAACAGTATGGATCAATGTGATCCAAAAAGTTCCAGGAGGCCATTGGATAAGGCGGTTGAAGGGATGAATAACTGGGAATTCACGAGGAAGCCGACGATGGACTACGTCATTTATGGTTGAATGTGTTCTTACGCCACATCAGAAATCGCATTTATAGACAAAGGCCCCTCCCGCTCTTCCTGGTTTATCAGAAAAGGCAACTAACAGAATCTTCCAAGGCTTAGCTAGATGCCCTCTGTGCACGCCTATACCATACATATACATACGAACCAGCGAAAACAATGATAGTAAGAACATAAACCCGCTTCAAACATACTTGATGGTAATCTTATGGCTATCTTATAGAAACCGCAACTGCGTTTTCGCAAGTCATTTTGGTTGGACCGCCTTGTTGGATCTGTAGTAAGAGTCGATGTACTCAGTCTTTCTTCGAGACCCTAACGTCGTATGGCGAATACTATCCAATATTCATATCTTATTATTGAAGTTATGTTAATTCTGACTTGTACTTTTTAGATTACCAGCATGGTGGTGGACAGTGTCCGCGATGGGATGGAGGAGGGCTCGTGTCAGCAGTCGCCGCCGCACAACGCCGCGCTCATGCCACAACAATGTGAGTAAATGATATCATATCTTAAATATCGTCATTCCATAGACATTCAAATTCTATTATTCCCTTTTTAAAGATAACAAACTTTCAACGTGGTGCTGCCGAAAATCATAAACAAGATTGCATCACTATAACTTTTAGTTTTACGGATATTGCAAAGAAGTAGTAATAGATTGGATGTTCTTGAGGTCTCCGCGTACTAAAAAAACTCGACGCCGACTCCACCCCGACTCAACGCACAAGCGTACCATAGAAATGTAAACTTTATATCTTGATTCTTACGGTGGAATATTCAATATTTTATATAAATAGTGTACGGCATTTTGTACCGAACTTCCAGTTGTTTAGAAAGAATTTTACTCCTTACGTTCGACCTTAAAGAATATGACATATAGTTCACATTTCTACGCTTTGCTCTGAGTCGAGTCGGAATAAAGTCGGCGCTGAGTTTGTCTCCTCCTCCTGTTGAAGTTTGCGAATATCGGTCTAATTGTCTTCTTTATCCTATTATATTCTATACTAAGACTTAACGGAAAGGGGGAGGGATACAAAAAGGGAATATACTTTTTCTGTTTATCCACTCCTCTGTCAGCTATAGGTAGGCAACGCATCTGCAACTCATTAGCTTGTTCCAAATGACTATGGGTAGCGATATCCTCTTAATATGATATTTTTAACTAAAATCTACCAATAAACCACTTAAAGAGAATTGATGAATGATTTTTTTTTATTCTAGCGGGTAGTCCAGAAATGCAGTGCCAGGCGTCGATGCAGCCGGGCTCGTTGGTGCCGATGACCGGCTACCACTCACCTGGAATGCAGGAAAATAAGAGTAAGTTACTTGTTATTTACCTTTGCAACGTGAAGTGTATCCGTCTTGCGAAAGAGGGTGCTGTAATTCATGTGCAATTGTCTATGTTGATTGTCTATGATGTATTGTAACGGTCTGTATGTACGTGTTTTTCGGTTTAAGGCATTAAACAAGTAACAATACATCTGCGTGTTTTATGAGTTTGACAGAATTCGTGAACAAATTTTATCATCGCTATTCTCTTTATTCCAAAATTAAATAAAACCCAAAAGAAAATATTAAAAAAAGGATTTTAAATAACTTGTATTAAGGTTCCTTTTATAACTGTATCCATGCAACGGAATTTTTTAAAGCTATTTATCTATTTAATCCAATTCGTATTCTTGGCGACCTCACAATCTGTCTGAAAATTTGCACATTTTTTTTTTATATATTATGAAAATAATATTTGTTGTAAGAACTTGATCTTGTTATAGATCCAGGTCTGCTGATGTGCTCGCCTGTGAGTTCTCTGGACGGCTTCCTGCACTCACCGATACAGCGCAGCGAGCCCAGCTTCAAGGATGATACCAGGTAATACACACTAGACGTATTTTGTCAACTGCAGTAGCTTTTGTAGAATAGTGCAACGCTTTTTCCCACAAGTATTTGGATTGATAGAAAGGGAGTATTTACAGAAGACTTAAAGATTCTTTAGACGCAATGTCACTCCTACACATTAAAACCTCATGCAGTTACCAAGATTATGCAATTATCGGATTAACCTACATTTGTTAAGGGTCTTAAACAAGAATTATTAACACCAATGGAAGAAATGAATGGCTTCACTCGTCTTGCTAGTTATTTTAAAAGAGACTATGCTATGCTATTATAAAATAACTAGGAAGATTCAATTCCCTACAAAGCAATATTATCCAAGAATACAAATTATTCCGTGAGTGAAATAAATTGCTTATAGTCATATGAGTTTCAGAACCTGCTGGCTTATATGGAACTTAGATCGACGGCTTAGCAGACTACGTGTTGATGCGGTTGCTTTGTCCCGGCAGGTTCCAGTACGTGCTGGCGGCGGCCACCTCCATCGCCACCAAACAAAACGAGGAGACCCTGACTTATCTTAATCAGGGCCAGCCCTATGAGATCAAGCTCAAGAAACTCGGAGACTTATCGCACTATAAAGGAAAGATACTAAAGGTAAATCGAATCTACAATTCTCTTTTTTCTTCGTTTTTTTTTATAATCGGACCTTAAGGTCCTCTAAGTTATTTTTATTAATCGAAATATAAGTATTTAATATTTGTCAATTTAAAGGTAAGTTACTGAAGGAAAAATATTTCTGCATATAAACTTTTATAGACCTTTAGAGAATGAAATTAGACAAAACTTTTTTAGTGATCGCCTACGTAATAACAGAAATTTTGTTACAAAATTTAAATTCTTTGCGTCCAGTAGTTCGGGCTGTGCGTTCATATAATGTCTGTCTGTCAGTCGGTTTCTTCTTTTATATTTACAGAAATACCTTTGTTTATATCTGTTATATGTTCTGAATAATCCCGTTGTGTCGTAGAGCATGATCAAGATCTGTTTCCACGAGCGGCGGCTGCAGTACATGGAGCGCGAGCAGATCGCGCAGTGGCACGCCGAGCGCCCCGGCGAGCGCATCGTAGAGGTAACACCGCCTATTATAGTACTACTAATGAATTTGACTGCTCAGAAGTGTTTTTTAAGTGTTAAGTTGTTTAAACTTGTTCGCTGGTGGAGGTGTGTGGGTCGCGACGAGGGGTGGCGAGGGTGTCGTGTCGCTCGCGTTATTGGTAGATAAGTTGATGTTTGCCGAGCCGTACAATGCGTGAACTCTCCCCAGCTACGTCATCCATATTAGTTTCACCTATAAATAAAAAAATTATAATCAATATTTTTGTTTTATTGGGAAGGAGAAGATTGCAAATGAAGCTAGGTACATCTTTTTTTTTAAAGTGACAAACAAAATCCACGTTATTGTAGGCATTAGGAAAATAAGTAGATGAGGAAAAAGAGATGTGGAGGAAGAGATGCTATGTGACTTGCGGCACCACACAATCAAACGGAACAAAGTATTACTGCTGTAATATGTGATGTAGTAATGCCTAAGACATCTCATTAGTGCGATATTAAATTCAATTGTCTACACGTTACTAATTTGTAGTTCTTCATTTAGGTGGACGTGCCGCTGTCGTACGGCGTGATCAGGGTGGAGCACCCGGCTAGCCTCAACGCTCTTCACGTGCTATGGGACCCCACCAAAGACGTCGGCGTTTATATCAAGGTAAATGTAAGACAAATTGCAAAAAACATCATCTATTATTTGCCTATCTATTAAGATGTTTTTATTACACTATTCCTAGCATTTTATTGCAACACGTATAACTTCTTAAGTCTCTAAATTTATTATAGAATAACGACGTGCAAGCGGTTTACGTGTTGTTCAGTGATCATCGCTGCCCATAAACAGCTGCCCCAACATGCAGATGCATTACCAGCCTTATACAGGGCAGAAGAGAAGGAAATAAAAAGGGGATAGGGAAAGGATTAGGATTAATTTCATTTAATTATGTTATTTATGTATATTATGTTTGCAGGTGAACTGCATCTCGACGGAGTTTACGGCCAAGAAGCACGGGGGCGAGAAGGGCGTGCCCTTCCGCATTCAGGTGGAGACGTACCTCGCAAGCGATGACGTCACGCGACTACACGCTGCCGCCTGCCAGATTAAGGTATAATATCTATGCCTTGTTTCATAGCAAGATATAATTGTTGTAAACAAGGTCGTTTACAATACATGGCGATCATTTTATACTTTCATCAGAAATGTAATTTTGTGGAAATCGAGAGATAAAGTGAAGTGAAATTGTTTTTCGAAAATAGTTTGGAATTTACGAATCTTGGTACTTACTTAATACAAATTTAATATCATATTTATTCCATCTATTCACCTGATGTTGAACGACCTTCGTAATCGATAATAATTCGAAACGCTGAGTTGCGGTGTTGCTAGCTTTTAATTAGGGAGTGAGGTATGATACGTACAGGGAAAGGGTCGGCGGGCTAACTCCTCCATATACAACACTCCAAGAAGAAAATTATTTGATATCGGATGGGTAGTTTTTTCATACAGACTTTCATCCTCTACTTTAGAACATAAGAACTCCTACGTAATAATGCACAATTTGAAATCTGTACGCGCAGTACTATGAGCTGAGCATTGATGTATTTTTTTTCAGTCAGTTTTTTTTAATATACAAATACATAAATTAATATGAATATGTTATAGCACCTTAGGGTTGTTTGATGTGGTGGTACTTTCCCAGCTGGGGACATCCATTAATGCAATACCAAAAACCACTTCCTAATCGAAGTGACGGCTCAATGATAAATGGTTGGTTGTCCATCCAACTGTGCGCCTTAGCGTTACGTGGTACCTACTATATTGGTGTGGGTACCCTGTTCTTGTCTTAACTTATACAAGTCCAAAAATAATCCGTGTACCAGGTGTTCAAGCTGAAAGGTGCGGACAGGAAGCACAAGCAGGACCGGGAGAAGGTGATGCGGCGGCCGCGCACCGACCACGAGAAGTACCAGCCGGGCTGCGACGCCACTGTGCTCACTACGGTAACACATTCACTAATGGGTGGACATTCAGTGGTTCCGGCGTGACAAAGTATGAATGATAAAGGAATGACAAAGTTAATGTTGCGGCAGTATTGGTAAAACATGACTAAATCCAATGGTTGCAACATCTGGGCCGCCACGAACGGTGACATAGCACGACCTCACAGAAGACAGGCGTGAAGTAGAAGTATGCTTCCCATCCTTTCGTAATAAGGATAGGATTCGACTGGAAGGGGATAAATGGGGAACAGGAAATATCCTTTTTCCTGTGTATCTCCTCTGTCTCATTGCGACTCAATTGCTTGTGCGTAGCGATGCTTAGGCGTAGCGGGCTCTTGATATCGACTGACCCGCTTGCTGTTTGCCACCTTGTTTCATAAAAAATAATGCTTAGTAATGGTTTTATTAATTACCATATATCACAGGATGTTAAATTTACTAATTTTACTTGTCTGCAGTTGTCGCACGACGCCATGATGCCGCCACCGTCACTGGTCACCACCTCGCCGCCGTACTCACCGGAACTGTGGTAAGTAACTATTTACACTTACCATTACATTATGCAGTGAGTGAAATCAAATGAAAATTTATAAAAAAAAGCTGTGGATATGAAAAACGAGTAAATGAAGACATAGAAGCTAATAAATAAGCAGATAAATCTATCTTCAGCAATAAAGTTTGGACGTTGTTTATTGTATTTCTTGAATGTTCTTCATTATTTAAAGTACTAGAGAAGTAGCCAATGTATTATCAACAAACACTTAAAAGTGTATAGACAAAGTGAAACGGGGTGAATGGGGACAGAATTAAACTTTGTTAATATTATCATTCACCATGACTAGTATTATGATTGGTATCAAAAGTTGAGTCGCATTCTGAAGATTCTTAAGGTCTTTACACAAATAAAACAACCAGATTTATATATTTCTTTAAATCGTCCCTATTAAAACACGATATGGGGTTAATAGGGACGGTAATTGGTATAATAGGGAAAAACCGTCAGGGCTGTCACAATTTAGGTATGTAGGTATTTAATGTTAAGAGTGACTTAAGGTAAGTATATATAATAATATATATATGTAGCTCAGGTATCAGGCATATTTGGATAAAAACTAGTAGGTATTTTATGAACATCTTTATTACGAGAAATTACTTAGTCTGTAAAATAACATTTATTTATCGTAACATCAGTACTTTCTTTATCAGAATATAAGTTATTTTAGGTAAAAACAGCCAGATATAAGAGTTAAATTATACAAATTGAAAAAAAAGACTAGAACCTAACCTTCTTAATGTAATTCTTATCAATGAGATCGTATAAAATTTCTTCTTTCATTTTTATAAAACTTGGGTTTAGTTTACCTACATACTATCAGTTAAGCTTATCTTGTTCAATTTTTTTCTTTTGTTCTTTGGTTTACTAATAGTTATAATTTCCTGTGATGTTATCTGTATTATTTTATTTGAAAAGTCTGACTTTTTTTACTTGTCTCTTTTTCACGTTATTGCTTGCACTGCCGTCTTCCCCTCCTTCAAAGTTCTAAAAGAAGATAATTCCACTTCTTTGTTATTAGTCAAAAAGATATCGAAAACTACAGGCAGCGTACTTATGTCTAGATCAACACATTAATGGTTACATTACATTGCATAAGCTGATTATTATTTAGTGGTAGAAGAAAAGGTTTCTTGAATCTTTCTGGATTCTCCGTTATAATGGGTACGTTTATTTTTTTAGTAAAGTATTTACGTATATCTGTTTAGCTATCTTTTTTCATATCACGCATTCTTTCTGTTTTTCTTATAGTTTTTTTTTTACAAGCAACAGTTTGTACGGTTTTTTTCCTTTTCGGTTTTGGATCTTTAATTTAAATTACAAAGAGCGCTTTACAAAGAGGCGACGTATGGCAGGCGCATATTTATCCAATAGATATGAATGTCTTTGTCTACAAAACGAACTTTGATCGCTGATTGGTCGAAACTTGAGATCCGCTTTTTTGATTCGTTGCCAGTCATCCTGTCAGTCGCTAAACGTCAACAATTAAGTGTGATTTTATTTTAAATTATTCGTGGTATTAGTAACTATTTAATTAATTACA
>JWHW01033140.1:97840-124565 GCA_000931545.1 Papilio glaucus | reverse complement strand
TTTTTTTTCCTTTTTCTGTCGGTTTTGGATCTTTAATTTAAATTATTTCATAAATCAGGTGGCAACCCTGTCCCTATAGTCCCTAGTTTACTTTCTCTTGACATACTGCGTCGTCCCTATTTATTAAATATCCGGTCCCTATTGACCCCACAGCCGTACCTAAAAGCCCCTTAATGTGGTAATAAATTATTAGTCATCAATAAATTGATTTATGATTAAAAAGTCTTTCAATTGTTCTGAAGTTACGATATACAGATTCCAGAATAATTAAGATCCTCGCAGATAGTTATTTTCATACAAATTTAACCAAAAAACCATATAACTCGATAACATTAGACACTTCAATAGCGGGTTACAAGAATTTCAGAATGTTCATTGGTCAATTTATTTCTATCTTTATGGCAAATAAATGGTCCCAGTTCAAAAAGTCTTCTACTACACATTGTTGCCATTTTTTAGGTTGGATATGACTTGTAGATTTTCTGAGTATTATTACCGTTAATTTCAATCCCGATTTTGCACCCCTGCATCCCAATTGACCTCGTTTGACGGTATATTCGCTCCGAAGCTATTCCATAACGAACTTCGCTATCGATATGCAAGCGCTAGCTAGCGACGATGCTTTTGTACGGATTGACGTTCGCTAAATTGTCGATGGAATACAAATTTAGTTTGTGTAGTATTTAGTTTATTGAGGCATTCACATCTCAATATTCTCATAGGTTCTTGTAATAATTCGTTAGTTTGAGGGTGTTAGGCGGACTGAATAATGTCTACATCAATTGCCTTATATATAGTCATCATCAAGAAAATCTCTACCTACCCTACAGGAAGACCCCTTTTAAATCCGCGTCTCGTCTTGGATGCAATTTAGATAAGAGCATGGTAAAAGCGGAGGAGGGGGGAGGGATTGAGTTAACAATAAACCAGTGGATGACTAACGCGATCGAGATCGAGACTGATGCCAAAGTGCCGCGTGGAACCGGTTTCGCGCCGTCGAAGCTCCATTTACCGGTTTTCAAACTGCAACCGCAACGCTCGCTTTAATTGATGATGCAATTACCAGACGGAACGATGGGATGGTATTGTTTTATAGTCATTACTATTATTAGGTGCACACTGTAAATTACCTCAGCGGCACTTTATGACCTTTGGTCCTAGATCCTAGATCAAGGACCAGGATCAGGGAGGTGCTGTCCTTTTCCCACACATGTGGGGTCGGGACAGTATGAACGTAGTCCATACTGTATAGGATTTGGTCCTAGATCTGGTTAGGTATTGAAGTCAGGTATATAGAATCGCTTATCCAGATTTTAACAAACATTGCTCGTGAGGCCTTTCCTATTAGAACTTGGATCGTTTCAGAGGAAATGTTTTGGAAAGGTTGATTTAAGTGACGGGCTCCTAACGTCGTTAAAGCCATTGGGTTCATACAGCACAGTTGTGATTGTAAAAAGGTGACAGTGGTGAAAGGCTGTCTGAAGTTATGGGAAATGGGAGAGCAAATAATCCGGTTTTAATATTGCTTGAATGTGTTGGCACGACCCGGTGGAGATTATACTGCCTACTCAATCAAGAACTTGTCCTGTTGCCGATTCTGCTTTTTGACTCTATTGTTCACTCGTGAAATATGTATTGCTTCATGTCTAGATTAAGACAATATTTTAATTACATCATAATATATACGGGGCAAATTGTCACGCTAGTAATGTGTTAATAAATGCTAGGCAGTACTAAGTGTTACATTCGCAGGACGTGCTGTGAATCATTGGCTATTGTCGGCTGAACACAAATGGAAAAATGTGATGCAACTCTCCATTAAACGGTAACCGGAGCTGCGGACAATCAGTCGCCCGCATCCTTACCCTTGATTTGGCTTCTTCTAGAACTGTATTCAGATCAATTCCTATTTATCAATTTATAACTCCAGGTTAGAGAAATGTGTTTGTGACTTTTTTTACAATGTCATACTTTGGTCAATTGACAATCCCTTTAATCGTTTTTGTGTGAAAGATTAGCAAACGTGATTCCACCTATCCGCGCTCGGAACCGTACCGTTACTGGATATAGCTTTTCTGGAATCTACTCTAAAATCGATAAAAATAACTTAAACCAAAGCAGTGATCTTAACTAGTCTTATTTCAAAAGATGAGGATTCGACTCCCAGGAAACTTGTAAAAAAAGTTTCTACTTTCTAAGAAAATCACATTTGTGGCCTCTATAAGCTCGGTGAGAAAAATAAGTTAGCGATTGTCATTTCTGTCTACCCAATGCCAAATGACGTAAAGTTGGCCGTCAGTTGGTACCAACCTATTTTTCAAGAGGTTGGTACATAATGTTAATGTTGCTCACTACTGTTTTGTATGTAATATACTATAGAATAAATAAATAATACTATAAAAAATACTAGCTGGCCCGGCAAACTTCGTTCCGCCCTATTATTAATTTATGGTTTACTATTTCGGCGATAATGGCTTACACATAAAAGATAGATATATGCTGTTGCGGCCTTTTTTGTGGGACTATTTAAGGTAAACATTTCCATTACATATTATATACGTGTACCTCTTAAGGTTTTTGGCTTCTTACTTGACATTTGTCGTAATATTTTGGTCAATTCACACAATATCTTTATAAATTATATATGTTATTCTGATGTATAAGCTATAATATTGTAAAGTTTCATTATAATATATTTTCCATTCAATAGTTTTTGCGTGAAAGAATAATAAACATCCATACTTACAAACTTTAGCATTTATAATATTAGTAGGATTTATCTGAATCTGTGATAATATTTGCCATATTATCGCTGTTAAAGGAGAGGCTCTGTCTTACCTGTAATCTGTTGCCATCTATCTTATCTATTTCGTTTGAAAATAAAATATTCCACGTGAGTAGCTTCCCGTATCAAAATCTAGCATTTACATCTATTTCGATATCTTAATTGACTTGTTTTGTAACAATTTGATTTTTATTGTACTAAAAAATTTGCTTAGGTTAAATATCGAACCCAGTATCCATAGCCTAAAAACTACAAACTCTAACGTCTAAGATTGCGACACAAACATAAAAACAAGGTTATAGACTAGGTTGTTTAAAAATAAGGTACAGATTTTAATGTATGAATATGCGCAAAATTTTGTTGAAGTTTTGAATTCATACATTACAATTTAAAAAAAATATGAATTAAAACATCAAGCATTCCTTAAACTCACGTTTAACAATATTTGCATTCAACCAAACGCTACGATTGCAAGACGTTGGTTGGGATAAGAATAAATATTATTTCTCCTCTAATTCCGAATGACCTTTCTCTGACCCCGCTAGTGCGTGTAATTCACTCGACCGGGTACCAATTCAGCCAGCGCCGAACAACAAAGGCACTTCACACACTGCTTCACGCTTTGACTAACGGGGTCATTGCGGACAACTATATAAATACACGTACCACATGCTAATGTATCTTACATACATATGCGCTATTATCTTGAATACATTAAACTCTATTGTCTATGGTTAAACAGAAGGATTACCTCAAAATATGGCGGGTAAGGAAGAAAAATATGGCGGCAAATTGGTGGTGTCACGGCAGTCTACCCTCCATACTACAAAATAGGCGGAATATGAAAACTGTCACTGTGACATGCATTACCAATGGACGTGAACGAGAAATTCGGAAACGATTATCATGAGCAATCGATTATTATTATTTTTTTTTTCATTACAATTACGTGTTTGTGTCTGCTCGGTATGCAGGATGTAGAGATAACATGTCAATATTTAGAGCTAGTTCTAAAGAGTTAGTTCGTTAAACAAAACGAATTGATTAATGTCTCTGTCTGAGCTGAGTATTAAATTAAAATACGTGAGGCTATTTATTTAAATTATTTTGAATAAGCATAATATACGTGTAAAAATGTATTTTGAAACTTCAGTGATTTTGAAACCATTTTTTTAACTAACATTACCATAGTTGGTTGATTGTAGTCCGTCCTTCTAACCGTAGGTTTCTACTGCCGAAACCATTCACACAAAACATATTGTCATATCAGTTTTTTCTGAGAAAAGGATAATGAAACACCTAGTATAGCGACATGATTTTACGCGACTGGCAACCCACGGCCGGCAGAAACATATTGCGTTACTTCACTCGATCTGTGTTATTTCACTACTTTTGACCTTAAATAAAGGTCATGATATTTTTTGTTTTTAAACAATAATAGAAGAGATATAGAACACTCTGTATCTAAAAAACAATCGTCCATGTTTCATTTAGCCGCGAGACGTTTGTGTTGAGAAAACATGCGAGACGTATTATGTCCCTAAATTACTTTTTTTAATCACTGACAAAACTAACAACTAAAGCTCTTTACTATAAACCCGATGGAAATTCAACGACTAACAGATTGGCTCACAATCCACTTCCAAAACTTCTGAAATACATTTATGGAGTATGCATAAAATAAAAACGATGCGAACTTCCATCAATCCTACTAAGTATGCTTTTATCTTAGGGAAATCCGATTTATTTAGCATCGGTTATTAATCACTGTATAGTTAGGTCACCAGTACCAAAATGTGAAGTTATGGTCATATATATTTTAAAGTTCTAACTACAGTCATAAATAATAATTCATTAAAGTTAGCTATTACTATATAACGTATAAATACTTAGATGCTTAAAGCTAAAAAAAATGCAAAAGGTGGGTCAGGATTGCGCTAACTAGCCAGTTTATAGACCCTGCCTATACCTTATTATTGATAGTCAAGGAATTAAAATGTTATTACTTAGGTACTAGAACTACACAACACTGAGTCTTTTAATTTAGTTATAAATAAATATAAGCTCACGTCCGTAACTCAGAGGGATGGGCAGAGATCATAGATTTGTTTAATGTAGTTAGTATATGTATATAAAAAGCGTTCTTCGCTCTGGTTTAAACGATAATAGTATCGTCGTGAGCGCTAATAAAAATATAACGGTAAGCGCACGAAAGTATCTCGTCCCAGTTTCCATAATTGCGCTGCGCTATATTTAGCCGCATTGAATTCGCCTCTAGCACTTCCGACGAGGAACTCAACCCGTTCAAAGTGGTTCAACCCGTTCGAAGTGGTGTTTGGGTGATGATGATTACTTACTGATTACTTCAATTGTCGTCACATAACGTATAAGAATTTAGCAAAATATGGCGATAAAGCCTGTATTTACAAACTCCTTTCCGTTTCGATGTAATGCATATAAATCAGTTGTATGCTGTTGCAAAAAAAAACAATAAATGGACTTTTCACTGTATACAATATAAATATACTACATGACAAGAATTACAAAATTGACAAGTATTAAATTATCCAGAGCAATTTTCGAGACCTGACCATCGACAATACGAATTACGTCAACGGGCTCTTGTGAGTCACACATACCTAACAAATATACAATTGCATTGTATTGAAGCTTAACGACTCATCATACACATATAATTGTGTAATGTTCGATGTATTCAAGAGACCAATACTGTTTTTAGATTTATTATTTGTTTATTCATTTATTAAGCTAATGACGAGAGTAGAAACTGCTGGTGTACAAATAAAGTTGTGTTAGGTCGATTTGTTTTGCTTTCAACTTCAAGTAATAGTGATGCCCTTCACTGTATATAGATTGAAAGTGCATTTTATTCGAACGAGTAAAATTTCAATCGATGCACTGCATTACAATATTGCAATGTCCTCTCTTTGAACTAATTAATAGCCCGACACAAAACCAGTTTACGCGAGTTTAAAACTAACGTATTACCCGAAATTACATATCCGGTTTGTTGCCTACTTGACAATTATTGCTTTGCGTATAGTTATTAATGAAGCGTTATGTTTTATTTATTTGTTACACTAATATAATAATGGCCTTATTTACGAGGTATTTTTAAATCGTATAAAAAAATTGTGATTTACAATATCGATTGAGAATGTTATTGCCCTTCACTAGTCGTAGTCGCCCTCGCCATGACGTTGGCCGATGCACTAACGCGAGCCGGGTACGACCACCGCGAACCGAATCTAACCAGTTTAGATCCAATCGACGAACGCGCCTCCCTCAACCAATCAGCGGGCATTCAGCCCAGTCGTTTGCCTTCCGTCGTGTGTTTAGTTCGTTTAGTTGCGTTTTGCTTCTGTTTTCTTGATAATATTTGCGTCTGATATAATCTGTAAACTCGAAGACCGCTGTTGAACTGGTGTTATCCTGCTGCGTTCCAATACGTATAGCGTTAACTCACGCAATATTGTTGAAAAAATATTTTGCGACGTCCTTGCCAGTCTTCTACCGCACTTATTTTGGAAATAATGTTAGACAAGTGAACAAAACTGACAAGAATTACTTTTGTTCCGCGAGTGCTGTGTGAGACCTTCTGTAATCGTGACAAATGGTTGTTGAGGCGGCCCGTGGACCAGCTATGGTGGTTGCCGGCGGCTTGGCGTACCGTGTCGGTTCCGGAGCCTTTATCTTCTTCAACTTGACCAGACAGGACTATAGCTGACGAGTATTATGCTCGTTCTCGAGCAGAGACTGAGTGCGCGGCATTTGGGGCGCGGGGTCGTTCTCAGAGCTCGGCTGATACACGGAGTGGAAGCCCGTGGTTGGCGTATGAAGTTTTCGTTGTTGAAAGCCGAGGTTGAGATCGAGGCGGACCCCGAGACGTACCGGGAGCTGGCGCGGCGGCTGAAAGCTGCCAACGTACACGTCAGGCCGGCCCGATACTCACGACTAGCGTAAATATCCGGAATTTACCGAATTTTACTACTTCGTTTTATTTAACCACGCACATTGCCTTTCATTTAGTCATAACATTTTTATACTTTTACTTGAGTCTTGATTCTCGATATAAAAGTATTGGTATACATATATTATTAAAATATTTAATTTTTAAATAATCAGCTGATATTGGATCAACACCAAAATAATTTAATCACTAAATAAAGTGCTAAAAGGAAGATTCAAAAACAAATATCCGGTTAATTGTTTAATTAGATACCTCTTTCCAAATTTTAAACATTTATAGCAAAGATTTGTCTGCTATTATTTTAAAACATTGTCTAAAATCTCAGCCTGTCGGTCAAAAGAGAAATTCATTGGCATATTACCTTACCTTATCCTCAATGAACTTTGACTATGGAAGTACTGCAAATTAATTATATACAGCTGCAGTAGAAAAGTTTTACACTCCATCTACTGCAGTTAATGGAGCAAGCTAGAAATTGGACAGATTTCCATAGTCTTTTACATATGTACCATTTCTCTATTATGGTTTCCTTCGATGCAATTCAGTTTTACTACCTACACAATTAACCACAATTATTTTGCAGAACATTAAAACTAAACTTGTAGGAATCTTCTGCATGGTGTTACTTGATCTGCAACTCATATAATAAGCTAAGTTGTTTAAAATAATATTTGTTTAATTCTTGTTCAATCCTAATAATAGCTCAGCTGATTGAATAGTGAAAATGATAAGGATACAAGATTCATGTTCCATTAATGATATGATTAATTTTGGTACAGATTATTAGGTATTTTCATTCATTTCCATTTTGGAGTGCAGGTACTCAGTGAGCACTTTTGTATTTCAGTGTGGCACCTAAGTCAGTTTCAAGTCCTATGGTGGTGAATAAACCTGTACTGCAACAACCTGGTAAGTAACACTAATAAAAATCCTTGTTTTGAATAACCGGAATACAAAAAAAGAATAAATTGTACACTTTAGTTTGGTTCAAATTATGGAACTTAATCTCATATGTACCACACCCATGTTTATTAAAGATTTTATGACTCTTAGGCTGTGTTCCATTTGGATGCTCACATGTAGTGAGCATTTATAAGCGTTGCTTATTCTGTTCCAAAATGTAGTGCAGCGAAAGTGTGAGTGCTCACAAACAAGGAAACAGATAAAAAAATGTGAGAGGTGTGGAACCATTATGTAAAACTATCATTAATAACAGCATTAAAAAGTCAACACTGTCAATTTGATGTCATATTCAATCATTTGATTCAGTTTATTTTAGATGTGTGTATGAGGGCTTAAAACCAAATGAGAGAACAAACCCAACCAAATGGAGCACAGCCATAATGTTAAGACTACATCACTGGGATGAAAAGTAGCCAAGAACCTACATAGCATATCTTGCTACTATTTTTTTTTATTAAGCCTTAATTTTCCAGTAAAATGTTTGTGTCTGGCTAATGAAAGTTGACACTGAAAAAGTACAGCAAATATTTTATAAAAATCAGTAAGCCAACTCCCATTTTCAAAGAATGGTTGGAACAACCTGACACAATAATTAAAAAAATATTTTTTCCTTTGCAGCTATTCTTGCTACAACTAACCAGATGAAACCACTGTACTGTCAAGAGTGAGTCTTTTTTATAATGTTTACTTTCATTGTTAATAAAAATGCTAACAGCATTTGTAGCGTTTGCTTGTTACAAAAATTCTGCTCCCAAATTAAAGCTGAAGAACTGGTTGTTGGAACATTAATTTTATTTTATGATTTTTTTTAATTATAAGAACTTAAATAATATGTTATATGAGTTATTGCTCTAAGTTTGTATTGTTACTTGTGTTCAAAATTTTAAGTCATGTGCATTACATTTCATACCTATAAATGTTTTGTATAATTAATCATCAAGTGATAATCACTAGATATTTCATGTACATTACAAATAGATTAAGGTACAGCTAAAAATGGATTGTTACAATGTAATTGCAAGTATACTTGTAGATGTACTGCAATAAACTGGTTTGCACCGATTGTGCTGTGGGCAGTAATGTAAAAATAATCTTTGGCAGCTTTGCTTGAATACTGCTTCAAATTATTCATCACATGGTTTTTATCTAAATGTGGAAACCAATCAGCTTTAAACTGAACTGATACTAAACAGTTGCTATTTGCAATTTTTTTAACTTTTTAACAGGTTTTTCAGTGGAATTCTTCGCAAGCCCCATTTTTTATTTTAAAAAAATCTGTCTGGGCTCCCTTCATTGAATTTACGAAATATAACTGCAATTAGATTAAATTTAAAACTAATTTTACCGGATGGTGTCAAAGTGTGACTAATATTTGTGTTTAAACATTTGTTATATTACACATAATTTTACAGTGGCGGGGATGTAAAAGTGAGCACTCCGCCGTGCCACTCGCCCGGCGCCATCCTGCCGGACTTGCCACAGCCCGCTGAAGATCCTGACAAGGTGAGCTTACTTACACCCATTTCACTGAATTACATGTGAGTGTAAGTCTTGAGAAGTGCGGAGAAAATAAAGAATTTTTCTAAAACATTTGCAAGCAGTCATTGGAGAGTGGTAATCTAGTCTAGATACAGCCAATAAGGCTGTTAGTATTAACACAGTCAAAGCATTTAACCTACTGCCCAGGGCCACATTTATAGAGCCGGCTGAATAAGATGCTTTTAGGTGTCCATTGTCACTTTAATTTCCATTATTGTTTTTTTCTTGTGGAAGAAGGTAGTAAACTAGCAAGTGGGTCACCTGGTGTTAGGTGATCGCTACCAATAGGCATCCGCCAAAAGCAAAAATAAGTCACAGATGCTTTGCCTACCTTTAATGGATAGAGGAGGCGATAGACAGGAAAAACAATAATTCCTTTTCCCCATCTATCGTGTCCCCGTCCAATCCTATTCTCCTTCCCATCGTATCTTTATTAAAAAGGATGTGATAAGGACGAGGACTGAAATTAGGCCTCTGGCACCTCAGAACGCGGAGTATGCTTTACTACTGTCTTCTGTGAGGTCGTGGTATTTCACCGGTCGAGCCGGCCCATTCGTGCAACCGATGTTGTTGTTGCGGGTTCTATCGCCGTTGAATATGTGTGTAATTGCTTATTAGATTAATGGAGTGGTCACTATGTTTTAGCAATGATTGAGCAATATTTTACATGGCTTAATGCATAGTGTACACGCAACACTAGCATTACACAATTGCTATAAGTACTAGAAAGTTACGTGTCAGTAGTGATTGCTGGTAACATGTGACCCAAAAAGATCAATATTTTGTGTGAAAACATGTTATTACATAATACTAGAACAATAAACATTACATTCTCTCAATATTCTACTGACTGTGGCTTTGCAATGCAGAATTATTGACAAAAACAATGTGAGCACAAATATTTTTATGTGAATGTGTTGGCAGTGCGACCTTACGTTGACATTCGCTTTGCAAAAATTGATCTGTATAATATTAGTTTCTTAATTGATAGCAAGATATGATTGTTGTAAACAAATGTGAGAAAAAGTTGTTTTTCGAAAATATTTTGGAATTTACGAATTTTAACTTGTTTACAAAAATTACATCTTGGTGTGAAACATCGTATATTTACTTCATATCCAGGTCCAAAGCAAGGTTCTTGTTGGATTCCTAAGTATGACAATGGGCCCACATCTTGTTACGTTAGGTTCACAAAGATATATGGTTGTCTTGTTTATATAGTATTTTGTCTCGCTTTTTTTTCTAGTTTATAAGAATTAGTATGTGTGTTTCTTGTGCAGAGCGGAGGGCTGTCGAAGGAGGCGTCGTCAGTGGAGACGCAGGCGTGGCTGTCGCGGCACCGTTTCTCGCAGCACGCGCCCACCTTCGCCAACTTCTCTGGGGCAGACCTGCTGCGGTAACATATTAAACTGTCTATACAAAACCTTTCACGAATTGTTGAACATTTTTTTTACGGAAGAGGGTAGCAAATGAGGGAGCATCCGCAACACGCAAATGTGTCACAGATGCGTTGCCTATGTTTATTGGACAGAGACGGGGGATTAAAGGAAAAGGGATATTGCGTTAGCCTAGTCATCCTCCAAGGGGAAGCGGATGTTTTGTTGCTGGCTCTAGCACTGTGAGAACTTTACCTGAGGCGAAAAATAAAGAAAGTAAAATCATTTTTCTAACTCAAAATGTTATGTGCGCAGGTTGTCCCGCGATGACATTATCCAGATCTGCGGCCTGGCTGACGGGATACGTCTGTACAATGCTTTGCATGCAAAGTGAGTATAACACTTGTTTACCTGTTAAACAACATGTCTTTCTTAGCGAGAAAGTATGTTTTGTTTCTGAAGAGCTTGTTTAATAGTCAAAAATTGTTTGTGACAAGTTTAACATTAAAATCCTGATTTCAAATAACAGTACTAATTAGTTATTGTTGTATTTTTTGTAGTACTTTTTGCAATAGTTGAAATTGTTTTCACTTATTATTAAATAAGTACCATATTATAGCGTTTTATGTTTTCAAAATGAAATGCATTGTGATGAGAGTGTTTGTGTTGCGCAGGCGCATCGAGCCGCGTCTGACGGTGTACGTGTGCCCGGTAGGCGGCGGCGTGTACAGCGCGCTGTACCTGCACGCGTGCCACGCGCGCGAGCTGATGCACAAGCTGCGCCCTCTGGTGCACGCGCCACACGCCACGGACAAGGTGATCATCCCGCACATAACATGTGATCAACACATAATGTGTGATTATCATTGCTACCGTGGGTTTCCATTGACGTATAAACATGTCTCTAAAAAAACTGAGAAAAATAATATGTTTTCGGTAATCTTACGGCTACCACACACAAAGATTTGCACTATAGAAGAGTTGAAAGTGGTCTGTCAGCCTCTAGGTACCTGTGTTAGGAAAAAAATTGAAGAATTCTTTTGGAATCACATTAAAGAAACAAAACTCGGTACTACTAAATACTTTATTCGCTGTGTATCTGTTATATGATAATAAAAACATTTGTAATATGTTATTACAGGAATGCGAGACGGTACTGGTGCTGGGTCCGAACGGCGCGCGAGTTCGTCTGACGGACGAGCTGGTGCGCCACATGCCCGACCACTCCACGTACCGCCTGCAGCGCCTCGATGACGGCGCCTTGCTGCTCAGCGCCACCGAAAACTAAGTCACTGACGTCACGATGGCGTCAACGTGACGTAAGCTTGTAAGCGCCACCGATAACTGACTGACGTCGCGATATCGCAACGTCAACGTGACGTCAGCTCGTCATAACCAGAGACGAGATGTCAAGATGAAAGCGAAAGCTCGTCGTAACCAGAGATAAGAGATTTCGCACATTCTGTGCATCAGTAATGTAGTTTTTTTCTGAGTTAGCAATTATATAATTTTCCGAATATATAGGTATATGTAACTTTGAGAATCATTTAATTAAGCTGTAGGCAACATGCGGCACGTGATTGTTTTATAAATCAGTCATAAATATGTAAAATGTTACAGATTCTAAGAGTTGGCACTTTGCTTTTTAGGGTAGGGTTTTCTAGGGGTATGAACAATTGTATGTTCAATTAAGCTTCTAGGGTTGATATTACAAGTGAGGCCTTCACTATATTTTGTCAACTTGTGCCCCCTGCCTACCAAAAGGTTGCCGACCCCTGAATTAAAGAAGCTAAATTTACAGAATTTACGATATAATTGTTACATTGTGCCTCATAAGTCATAAGCGACAGTAGGAACATTGTCCGATTGGAAACACCAGCACGAAGACTAACGGATTGAGAATTATGTCAGTGTGGTGCACTACATGTGTTGTTTATGTTATTGTAAATTATGTTTCGTTAGTTTGCCTAGCATTCAACTATTTACTATATCTTAGACAGTGTTTCTGTAGTTCAATGTATTAAGTTTGCTAATTGGTCTGAATAGTGTTGTTATTAGAGTTTGTAACTGATTTTCATCTATGTTCTGTTATTTGTTGCGTTTGTTAGTTAATTCGATTAGGCACAGCCCTGTGCTGAGTTAAGACGGAGCACTGTTATCGAGTATTTTATATATTGCTAGCTTCTCACAATTATGATTTAGAGAACTTTGTCATGTCTGACTAACCTTTAATTGTGATTCTGTTGTAAGAGCTAGTAAAGTAATTGTTTGTAAAGATCATTTTTTTATAATAACCATAATATTTTAAAAAATTGGCAAAAGAAATGTTTAAATGTGAGACTAGAAATGGACCAATTTTATTTCACAATTGGCATACAACTAGAATGTTTTTATAAACATTATTAAAATATTGTGTTGTGATTCCAGATCTGTGTTTAAGAAATATATATTTTATTGTAATTTTCGTGTATTGTACTAACTTATCGCCTCATCTGTTCATAAGAAAACTAACTCTAGTTATATTAAATTGTTGTCACTAAAACACATTTATTGTCAAAACACTTTTTCGTACTATTGTTTAATTGCAAAAAGGAAATGTTGATTTCATATTTAAAAAAACGTCTTGCAAACGTTATGTGTAATATCAATAATAGTGATTGATTAATTCTCTAGTTATTAGTCGATAGATAAGTATCAAAGAGTTTATTTGAATTGAACATACAATGTCGGTTTGTAAACAGAACTGTTCTTTTCTGTTCAAACAAAACGTTTTGTTATTGAAGTTGTTTTGTAGGCAGCTACAGTTATTTCCACTATTATATTTAATTTTAGCACTTTAATAGAACTAAGTACATTTGTGTTTTTGTTAGCCTTAACCAATGGAATTATAATTACTTTCAAAAGTAAGAATTTGTTTATGTGGGTAGTGCGATAGTGTTGGTAGACAATGCAAAGATGTTGAGACCAGTGAAGGCTGGTGACCGGTGCCTTACACGTGCCTGTCTGAGGAGCAGACCTAGCGCTAGTTGCTAAACGGAGTATTAAATATAATATTTTATTAGATTTTATACACAATGTAATCAATATAAATGTTGCATGAAATTATTAGTGTGTAGTTATATGAAATGCATATTGTAAAATAAATAAATGTATATAAAAAACAATATCTTTCATTTGTCTTCTTAAAATATAGTACATTCAAAAACTATTCCTGTAGGCGTGCTACAAAAGGTCAATTTGACAATTTATCTAAATAAACGTCCCATAGCTGATGTAAGATTTTCTAACACTAACAAATCGGATTATTTAAGGAGTACATGTGCCAAGTGTCATGCGATGTTGCCTCTTGCCGCGCAGGTTTCTCGTTCGTAACGATTAAAGCCTTGTTTGAGTTTCTTCTGCCACTTCTTCCAGCGCCAACGCCTTCCGAAGTAATATTGTTAACTGCAAAAATTCTGTAAACTAAATAAAAGCTGTACCAATCGAGCTGAGGCTGGGCCTACTACGATCGATCTAAACGCGCACAAAGTAACAGCCCAACTAAGACTCCTGCTTTGAAACTGAATTTGTTAATGCCTTCTCCAGGCAAACGCCTGCGAATCAGTACACAAAAAACATACAGACAAATTGATAACCTCCTTTTTGAATTCGGTTAATAATAGTCATTGCCATAATCCTGCCATAGCTACCGATCGAGCTAACAAGAATTAGTGATGTGAGTTGTGTTCGAAATACGAAATGGCCTTATTCCATTTTGCCTTAGCCAGTTTTCTTGCTATTGATCATTGCCTGTACTATTTTACTCACCCAAGTAATGGTAGATCGAGCGTCTACACAGCAGTTGTGCGAGGCTAAGCGAACAACGCGCTGAATGCTAACCATCAAGATGGTGTTGATGGGATCTGGAACTTTAAAGCCTATTTTTTTATTGTTACGAGACTAATTTTGAATGATATTTATACAATATAACGTTAAAGTCTTTTTTGAAATGTAATTTTTGGGACCTTTTAAATCTCATATGATGCAATTCTTGTACACAAATATATTACGGCTATCTCAGAAACGATTCACGATTTGTACCAAATTTTGTATTTACATAGTTTTTATCTATAAATGTTATTATAATCTCCCTGCCCTTTTTCTACTTATGAGGGGAATAGTAGTATTCTCGGAAAAACGCAAAATTTCCACACAAAGTTTTAAAGCGCCATCTGTTCACCAATGTCATCATTGGATGAAAAGAATATTACAAAACCTTGGAATCTAAAATTTCCGTACAAAACGCTAGATGTCATTATTCGAATTCTAATAGGTACATTTTCCATGACAAGAGATGGAGCGAAGCTATAAAGTCTTGCCCACAAGTGTGTTTGTGCTATTTACGGCTTGTCCTATCTGCAGTATTAAGCAGTCCTCTGTCGTCTAGTTCCGACTACGTTGCATAACTGATAAGACTTAACTTAAAGTATGGTCTTAATTAGATTGAATGTAAAATAAAACTTCTGAATTGCAGCTTAATTTTATTAAATATTATTACAAAGGCACTGTAACATCGGTCGATTAATACTGTGTCCAATACAACATATCTCGACGCCTTCGGTTTGTTCGGGAGCTAGAGTGGCGAGCGCGCATTCAGGTCATTCACTGCCCGCAGTGTGGTTTAAGCAGGCATCGCTTCAAAATATTTTAGGCTGTTTCTAATACTTTCAACCGCACTTTCCGCTCTAGCTTCGAACGCACCGTCTCTTTGTGATGAACATTTAACTTTTCTAAAATTAAAACAATATCTGCCGCCATAGACAACACAATGCTTTTGTTCCGCGCGACAGATAAAGAATAAATAAGATATTTCTAAAGTAAACCGCGCTTTTAACACATGCGTCTAACAATAATTATAATAAGCTTTTTTTATCTTTTTTTTATAATTATGTAAACAAAATATAATCTAATTGGCAACTGATCAATGATTATATAACGGTCATATAGTCAAATGAGTCGATCTGTTCGTACTTCTATTCTTCTAAAATAATTCCTATCGTAAATTATTATGCATTTCAAGTATGACGTCAAGTACGAATGTTACTTTAAACATAATTGATAAAGTTAATAACTTAAAACAATAAGATATGGTCTGCAAACATTATTTACAAAGCAAGAATTAATCAGAAGCGAGCTCCGAGAGATTAACAAAGAATATAAACTAGCAACATTGTGAAGTTATAACATTGTAACTGAGAACAAGTTAAATAAATATTTCGGTAGATTATAAAACTGATGTTTTATATGTAAGTTAGAAGTTTTAAAATATATAAAAGTGTTTTTTTAACTTTTATTTACATAATAAGTAGCATCATTTTATTGTTTATTTTATAAATGTAAAAAAACTATTTCTCACGGCAACAATAAATTACATGATGGCAGTAAATTAATGTATAAAAATAAATTTTATTTTCATAATATTTAATATACAGAAGTAGTAAAAATCCAAGATTTTAAAAATCGAATTACAATTGTCCGATATTATATGAGTATAGAAAAAAATTGCATTGGAATGAATAAAATGCAAGATTAACAAGAAATTGGTCCTAGGAAAGGAAATTGATTCCTTCATATAAAAAGTAATGAGTAAATATTGATACATCTAAATGTATAATTTATATAAAAATATATAGCTTTGAATATATTTAAATATTTTAAGAAGACATTTATTGTCCGTTTTCTTTCAAAAATATTCGCGATTTAGTTTTATTTAAATAGATAAAAGATGTCACTGTTTCAGTGAAAAAAAATTACAACTACATTAAAATGCATATTGTTAAATTAAGATTTTCCATGACATAACCCCCGCAAATTGCTACTGCGCCTAGCGTCAATTTTCATAACAATTTTATGACATGGTTTGCTACTATTGTTGTTAAATTTGTTTTCAAATAAGAAGGCAAATACTTAACAATTGTGCTCATGAAATTATTATTTAAATATATCAGTCATATTAAAAAAAAAATCAGTCAATGTCACAATCGATCACGGATTTTGAATCTGAATCTTAACCAAAACATTGATGATGACACAATGATATCAAAAATATTAACCTACCTACCGAACCATATTAAATTCTTATTAACTTAAAGATGGCTTTGTTAGTAGTCATAGTATAAATTCTTCATTACAGATTAAAAGACATTTCCCAATTTAATTTAACTACTTTTTAGTTACGGCTGATATAAATTTAATCAGGTAAATTTGACAAGGTCCCAGCGTAAAATCAATTCGCGGGGATTACACAACTAAAATTGTTAAGTCACATATTTTGTGTCGTTTTAATGTAGTTCTAAATGAGTTCGATACCAAATGTTCACAATTCCTTATTGGCAAGTTGGTCCGGTCAAAACTTTATCAAGGCAATTTCGCATCAATATATTAAGAAATACTAATCACAAAGTGTTATTTATTGTGTTATATTAAACTATGCACCAGTGTAACATGTCAACAAATGTATTTTATTGTATAAAAGTTTTACAACAAGTGTAAACACATACAAACAGTGTAAAACATTAGTCCTACCGACACCATTTTGAACAACATCTTTTAAAATCAGTTGTAATCAATATTTTGCTTCAGTCATTATTTCCTAAATCATTATTTATGACATGTTGTGATATAGTGAGATATGGTTTGATAATATTTATTCATTATTATTATGATAATATAAGTTTTTAACTTCAAATTCCGTCATTTATCTTTCAAATTCCGAAAAAAGTCCGAATTTAAAGTTAAAAACCTATGTTTAGTTCATTTATTCACACAAAACCTACATTAACTATGCATTTGGTATAATAGTGTTGTGACATTATTTCTTTTGCTGACTGGTTTAGTGTAGTGACCAGTATATCGACATAAATGACTGATAAAGAAATAAGAGGCAATTTTTTTGTATTGATACAGGTTATGGAATGATAGTTAACGATGTTCAAGTATTAGCGTGGGTTTCCACTGGCGAAAAGCGAATGTCAAAACAAGCTTTCTCTCTATCTTTCTCATTGAAAAAAACTGAGATGACAATATGTTATATGTGAATGTTTTCAGCAGTGCGAACCCCCGGTTATGTTTATACTTATGGTCGATACTAGTACATTAGGAAATCTATTACAAGTTTGATATCCTTGTTATATACTCCTCGTACATTGTTTATATTTAAGGAATATACAAATTTAATTAAAATTTGAAAATTGACACATGGCCTTAGAACTGTCCATTGAATTTATGGAAATATGATGAAGGAATGTTTTAAGAATGTATGTTTCTTAATGAATCATAGCGACGAGACTGTGATACTGTAACGCGTTGTGTGGTAGTCGGGGAGAAGTGGCGATGCGGGGTTCTAGTTGGCGTAGTGTTGGGGCGGCGCGGGCGCGAGCTCGACGTAGTTCGCGGGCAGCATGCCGGTGCGGCCGGTGCGCAGTACTTCGCCCGTCATCCAGCCCTCGTCGATCGACGTCACGTTCGATATGTAGTCGCCCTCGCGGAACGACACCTGTACATATTAGATATAAAATACTGTAACGGGGTGAGCTCAATGATAACTCGTATGTTTCAATATCGTTAAAAACTTTACGTGAGAATATATTGTGGCAGTTTTTGTATGTAAACATTGAAACAATCAATCACTCATTGTTTTTGACATGTATAAACTACTTTTGTAATATGTCGGCAAGCGCTGTAGTTGACTAAGAGCCCCAACTCATTGTGCGGATGTGGACGCGGCTGCGGAAAGCGGTTCGTTGCGATTGAATCTGCGTGGTCTACCGCACTACCGCCGCGTAGTGCGTATGATTTTTTCATATATATTTTTGAGTGCGTGGCACGCGGCTGTCCGTCTCCGCTCAGCGCTCTATACCGTATGTAGTTAAGGATATATACTCACTTCGTCGCTGTCATTCGCTTCGTAGTCGTACATCGCGATGTACACTCGCTGAAAACAAACAACAAATCATTAAGTGGTGTTACAAATTTGACTAACACAACAACACGACCTGACTAACCTGAATTAAATATGTCTCCGTAGGTTCACCTGATATCAAGTGACCCCTACCCATAGGCACCCACAACAAGCGTATGAGTTGCATATATTGCCTTCCTTTAACGGATAGAGGAGGAGATAAACAGAATAAAGAACATTTCCTATCCCCATCCATCCCCTCCCTCGTCAAATCCTCTTCCCATTCTCATCCTTGTCTAATTCGAAAAGGATTACTAGGGGAAAAGGACTAAAATTAGGTCTCCAGCAGGTCATCAGACAAAATGCAGAATACTTCTATTTCACGCTTGTCTTCTCTGAGGTCGTGGTATTTCACCAGTCGAGCCGACTTGTTCCTGGAACAGATGTGCGGATTCAAACTGTTGATGATTATATGTCCATGGTACCTGGTTGGTGGCGTGATGGTTGTTGTTAGGTCGTGGCTGCTCGCTGGCCAGCGGGTCCATGTCAGTCACCCGCCCGATTTGCCGGCTCTGCTGATGTTGCTGCTGCGCCGCCTGCTGACCTGGAAACGTCACAATACACCCTGATTTTATTACCTAAACTTATAAAGATAGTAAAAAGCAATTTAAATAATTTCCTATAGTACCGTCTAATGGATTTTTCAGAAACACTACTATTTATATTTTTATTTAAAACATATGAATTTAAATAGAATGTTAAAGCCACTTTTCTCTAGCTTAATTGGAAAATTGACAGGCACTCCATACAAACTTGCAGCCCTTATTTCATCTCCTCGTACTTTTATTTTGGGAAAAATTGCAGTTTAAGTATTTTAGCAAGGTCAAATCTATATCTATGGTATAATTCATCAAAATTGGTTCTACATTACTTAAGTACAGTAACTAAGTACGTTACGCGCGAACAATGAATTCAGCTACGGTTAAACAAAGTAAAAAGTTAATGTTGTTAAAGTTTTTTGAGTGTTTGTTTTTAAAAGAACCTTAGAAGTGATATTATTGCAATATTGCACCCATCACACAACACGTAAAGTTAATGAAAGCTTTGTGCACACAGACGGCTGGAGATATATCGTTTGATAGTTTAACCAACACAGTGGCCACAACCTCGTGATGCAAGCATGATATATAAAGAAGTCTCATGTATTGAAAATATTATTTCAAAGTGAGCAGAGGAGGCCATTGGTACATTTTTTTTACTAATTGATTGATTATTTTAACCAATTGCCTCCTATCCAATATTTTTACAAACCTCTTTGCTTCCCATCCCTTGTGCTGTTATAAATAACAGTAGCGGATGCGTGCTGTATGTTGGGCGGCGCGCGGGGGCCGTCGCTGAGGGGGTCGTAGTCCTGGATCCTGCCTATCTTCGCCTGGTTGTTCGCGCCGTAATTCGCCTGCTGGTACTGACCGTACGCGTACTGATTCTGGTAGTCGTCGTACTTCTGGTACTGGTACGAGTAGTCTTCCTGCTTCTGCTGTCTGTACTGTTGCTGCTGATTCGGCTCATGCTGGTATTGTTTTGTTGGCTGTGGTATTTGAGCCTGTGGTTGCGGCGGGGGCTGGTAGTGGTTGTGGGGCTGGGTCGGTGGTGGCGCCATATGCGGCGGCAGCATTTCCGTCGCGTAGTTTTCGATTTGTTGGTGATAATTGTCGTTGGTGGCGACATCTACACGTAAGTGGCGGTCGGACAAATACGAATTAGTGACACGATAGGACAGTTAGCGACATTACAACATCGATTGCTTCAGACAGTTTGCGTACTACAAGTTTTTATGTAACAATATATAATTTCAAAATGTAAACAACAGAAAAATACAGTAAACAAGCACAAAATGTGGTAATGCTGTATTTTTGTTGCTTAAAGTTAAGCTTAATTACATTTAATTAATATTTCAAGTTAAAATACAGTGTAGTGCCGTTCACAATCTGCCTGAATCTCACACACATTAAACACACTACCAAACCTTGTGGAAGCATGTGAAAGTATATAGCAAAATATTTCAATCTTAGTTTAAGTAAGGTTTTGAAACGTGAAATATTCACATCTTCCACAACTTTAATACACATAAAACACAAAACCAAAACCCCAAAGGTGCGACATGACAAATGAATGTGAAATGATGTGTGACGTCAAAATCATAAATTAATCAATAATTTACCATAAACGAGATATTCATAAAAAAACTAAAACTTTACAAGTAATTATTGTGTTTTTTTTTGTAAATGGCATGGAGGAGAAAGTGTAGACCTAGACTTAAATTGTAGTAGTTCATAATATGTTCTCATCGGCTTGAGATACGGTTAAATACTACAGCTACTGTTAAAATGGTAGGCAAGTTTCACCAACCAGCATTTATTGGCCTACGGTATACAACTCTGTATAAGTAGTTGTTTAACAGCACAAATAGACATTTCATTGGTATTATAATAAATAATGTCTCCTCCAGGGATGTCTACCTTCAATGCTAAATTCTTAGATTATGTTTAGTTTTGACTAATTACTCTACTGATTTGTCACAATTGTTGGTGCATCACTTACCAACCAGTTCTCCGTTCTCGTTAATTTGCCTTTGTTTCTCCATAGCCGCCTTCTTCGCCAGGTCGCCGTGGTACGCCACGTTGCTTATTATCTTCGTATTCGCTTTGATTCTTAATGTTTCTGGGTCATCTGCTACCTGGAATGGGATGACAATGGATTTTACTGATTCTGATATCTGCAACAAGCAAATGAGTTGCAGATGCGCTGGAACAAGGATATTTCCTTTTCCTATTCATTTACTCTCCCGTCAAATCGCTTTCCCAACATTTTCTAATAAGAAAAAGAAACATGAGTAGAATTAGGGCTCCGGCACCTCGCTCATCCGATGAGACGAAGAATGCTTCTACTTCACGTTATTACTACAGTATTTCATTGTTTACTTGTAATAGGATGTGGTATTGTGGTCGATGTTCTATTACGACAGTTCCCATCATTAGAATTCTAGGTCTTAATAGTGATCACACTAAGGCAGTGTGTGTTAGGAACCGCAGTCAGTCCAAAAAGACATAGAAGGCTCTTGGCTATGTAGTTCACTATTATATAGTTTTCATTATCATAGCTAGAACACACACTTTTTGGAATATTCGTTCTTGCTTGTAAATTATCTGCTATATAAGATCCGCTTTAGACTATACCTGTGTAAACTTGCCCTTGCTCTTCTCGAAGTCCGCGTGATACTTTACGTTGCTCTGTAATTTTGTGTTCTCCGCTATCCGCTTCAGCTCCGGCGTCTCCGCCATTGTTGTGGGTTTCGCTTTTGGCACATGTCTGAAAAATTACATAGAATTTTTTTCTAAATATCTGTATGCTTATAATTACATACATAAATAATTGTACATACATAAATAATTATACATGTATAAATAATTTACAGCAATAGAAGCTAATATAAAAATTGTACTCCTTTATTGATATTTTTATCTGTGACGAGCTGTGAGGTGCTGGTGCAATATGCATTCACCAATACAAGGGTATCGGCAAGGTCTTCAATATCAAAAGTCGACGCATCGGATAATCCGATGTCGCAACTTTAACTGGCACTTATTTTTGTATTTATTGCCATCCCTAGCGAAGCGGTTAAGTGCTTGGCTAATGGATTTTCTAATTGATGTAATTTTTTAAAATATTTAAAAAATCGTTAATATTTTGAATTGAATTTATCAAAGGAGAATCCTGAATGCTTTTCTTGACCACTCCAATAGCGTTTAAGAACGACAACATACATTCGTATCATAATTATATAGGGTTTATGTTAGAAACTTCCCTCCTTCCTTCCTTTCAATCTACAGTTGTCCACTGCTGGACGTGGGCCTCCCATTGTCATTGATCGCCACAAAGATCGGTCCCGTGCCCTCATCCAGTTGACTCATCTTGTGGGAGGCCTAACTACGATGCGTCGACCTGTACGCTGCCTCCATTCCAGGACCTTACGGCCCCATCGGCCATCGGTTCTGCAAGCAATGTGTCCGGCGCATTGCCACTTCAGTTTTGCAATTCTTCAGGCCATATCACGCTGTTGCAATCACGCAGAGTGACTCCGAGCATTGCCCTCTCCATTGACCTTTGAGTAACCTTGAGCCGTCTAATTGTGCTCGCAGTGAGGGGCCACGTCTCAGTTCCGTAAGTCATGGCTGGTAACACATACTTTTCATAGACTTTCGTCTTGAGATACCGCGGTAGACAGTCAGGAGGTCAATCACCAATCCGGGTCGAATCGATCCTTCTCGAAGTTGGATCTACCTAACTGGACAGTTTGTCCAAGGTAGATATACACGTCAACAACTTCGAGATTACTACCTCTGATAGTTGGAGTGGACTGAACATGGAGGTTCCACATAACTTTCGTCTTGTACATGTTTAGTTTGAGATCCATGTTCATTTGGAGGCTTTTCATCGAGCATTACACTGATTTCTTCCACGGTTCAGTCATGACTACTATTGTCATCTGTAAATCGAAGGTGAGTGATTGACTGTAAGAAATTTTATAGTAAATTTTTCCTAATTTATTTCATAGCGTGCAACAATCAAATTACCACACTAATCATTACTTAACTAAAATACAATGTCATGTTACTGTGACATAACAACTAATTACAATAAACATAAAAATAATATGTAAAATATATTCATTTAGTACGCAACGTGCATACCAATATTGTTTTGGATTTACTGTAAATTAAATCTCGACCGTTCATACATGTTCTTAGAGTTTATTTTTGTTCGTCTAACACACTTAACATTGACATATTTAATAGCACGACCGTTAAATCACTTATGGTAGCGGCAGAAGGTCGTAATTATCTGAAAGTATCCGAACGCGGTACTATGTTGTATGACAGCGGATGCGCGATTGTGTAAGCTTTTTATAGTTCGTTCACTTTCGTTTTCATTGTGCTATACGGTATAGGAACTGGGTGAGCGGTCACATATAAACGGCGTAATGTAATCGACAATGGAACGTGAGCTACACATAAAAACTGTGTTCGTACATGTGCGAGATTTCGTTTTCATTTATCATTCGATGCGCAGCGGTGGTTTGGAAGCGGGTTCTTAAATATGTAATTATTAGATGGTTTGATATTCTATCGGCTTTTTAATAATAATACGATAAACTCGAAGAAAAGAAAGTAAATCCCTGCCTTTTTTCATAAAGAAGTTTTGATAATTTGAGTGATGCTGAAACAAATGAATTTATGATTTAAGATGCAGTTAGCGAAATATAAACTTGTGGGGGGCAGAATCACAATTCGATATTAACTAACTAAATACCAACCCCTTGCCCTCTGATGGTTGTATGCCAAAAGAGCTAAGCGCTTAAGTAACTGGAGCTAAGCAGAGCTCCGCGAAAAGTTGCCAGGCTCTTGTCCGCTAATTTGGATACAATATGAAGGCGCCTGACAAGGCCGACAGTAACTATCAACATCGACAAATATAGGACATTAAAATGAGATGCGCCAATAAGCGTACCGATCCAACATTTCAAAATTAACGACCAAACCTGGTGTTTATATTCATTCATATATTAGAATAACTAGAAGGAAAAAAGACGGGCCTGTTCTTGTATGATTCACGCAAATAATTACCGAGTCGTTGTACTGCGAGCTGAAACAATGTGGACGGTGATCTGGCAATTACTACATGAGTAACGCAATTCAGACCAACTGATTCATCAAACACATTATTATCTACTATATTTTATTTATAGTATAATTACGCATCCTTTTGATAAGATCAAATACGATAAATATGAAGTTAATTATGTAAGTTGGCGGCCTGTTGAAAGGTCAAGGTCACCGAATTATTTTACAATACGACTCCAATGGTATACATCGATTCATATTGATGTTTTCAACTAAATGGTAGAATTTTTTGGCTAGATTTGCAAATTAAAATCTGAAATCCATATACCCATTCTCCTGCTTACAAGCGGCGAGATTCCAGTTGTTTATGATTGTTCTAGTGTGTTTTTTATCAATATATATCAATGAAGTCGTTGTTTCAGTACCAGAGACCAAAGAACTCGAAGTTAACTTAGTCGGGCAGCATATATTTTTTGAGTCCCCAGGATTTGACTCCTGCAATACATTTGTTATATCCATTGCCTTAAAAGGGCTTGAGTCTAAGTGCTAAGAAACCTAAAAATAAAACCCAGTAAAAATCGATGCTTCTTCTAGGAAAACTTTAAGGACATCTGTAAGGATTATCGCAAGATTGACAATATTTGATCCATACCTGATCAAGTCAGCTACTAAACAGCGAGGACCTAAAATAATGGGTAACAAGTAGCAAATGCACGTTAGCAGATAACGGACATTAAAGTCATTTTTAGACAATTGAGATTCTTAAATGATACGAATCGAGAGGATTATGAGCAATCCGAGATGAAAGTTAATAAATAATTCAAACGATAAGTTGGTCGAAGCACGCGTGAAAACGCACGGACGTACGTACGGACGGACGGAGCTACGATCCGACGCGCTCCATCAATGCCCAGGCGAGTGTGAACCGCGCTGCATGCCATTGTTCTCGTGCGAGAAATGGAAAGGCTTAATGTTATCAGTCGAAAGACAAACCCGATTGAAACAAATGTGCGAGTTTGCGATAATCCGACTCCAGGTATTTTTTGGATCTTATATCTGATTTGGATTACAAAACACAACTGCTTCCGAATTGCTTTAATCTTAAAGACTTTTAAATGATTTAAAAAGTTGCCTTCAATTACCAGTCTAGTTTTAACTGGATGTAAGTGTAACCAATCCAGTAAAGTAAGGGTAAGGAATAAAAGTTGTGGTTGCAGTGGTGATGCTGTTTGTGTACAAGTAGCCAAAGATCTAATGCGTTAACTCTCAAGAATCTCCTTATTTACTCAAGTTTAACTGCAACAACATTTATTATAATACCGGATTAATACTTATTCTTTAGGAAAGACAATGTCTTCTCAACCTGTTACTGTTAATAAAATAAAGACTGTGTTAATGACCGCAGGGGATCACGCACGCTGATGCCGAAAAGCAGTAGCGGTGTATTTTCATAAAATGCACCCATCATCACCATTAATTTCAGAGGTCATCAGCTTTTGTCGGTGGAGCAATCACCAGTCCTCTCTATATTTAATATTTTTATTAGTCTTACCCGAGCGACGCTGGAAGAGGTAGCTAGTTTTAAATAAAATAATGATGATACTTACGCTTCGCAGTAGGGCAGTTTCCCGTAGCCCTTGTAGGTGCGCATGTTGAGCGTCATGCCGCATTCCTGGCATTTGAAGCAACCTTTGTGCCACACCTGGCGACAAGGCAACAACATTCAATTAGCTACATACATATTTGTCAACAAAAACTTACAAGCGATTATTTATTGGTGTCATAATAGAAAAAAACAACTTGATAACATTCCGTTGTTTAAATATAAAACTAAAGGATACTTTAATGTTTAGAATATTGATCTTTCATATTCGAGATGATTTTTACATGTTATAACGGTTGATGAATGGTGGAGGAAGGTTTCAAGTACAGCGTTAAAGATATTAAAACAAGTATTAATAATTTAAATATAATAGTAAATTGGATAATAATCAGAGAATGGCCTTGATGACATGAAAAACAATAGTCATTTTTCAAAAAACATCACAATTTAACTCTGTAATATATAATCTGTATATATCTGTGTGGCTAGAATAGTCCCGATTAGTGGCGGATTTAGGATTGTAATTTGGAGGGGAGGGGACTTGACGCTTCGGAGGATACATTTTAGTAAGGCAACAGTAAGCATTCTGTGAATTATGATATTTCGAGGAGGGTGGGAGGGCTGGAGCCCCTTAGCCCCATATAGGTTAAGCCAGGATAGCCAGTGAGGCCAAATAACATTTATAGTTTATTGAGTGATATAACCGTCCCGACCAGGTTCCCGCCTTGTCGTGGCGGTGGGGCTCAGTAGCCGTGGGTGGGGGCCCACGGTGAAGCCAAGACCGGCCAGAGGGGCCGCTCGGGGTGGGCTTCTGGCCAGCCCGCCCCTCGAGCGAGCCGGAGGCTGCG
>JWHW01033140.1:79809-97604 GCA_000931545.1 Papilio glaucus | reverse complement strand
TTGCCCTGAACAGTGGACATGTATAAGGTGCATTTTCCAAACGTAAATAAAAAAAAATATATAACCGTCCTAACGTCGTCGGTATCCTAACAAGCGATTTAACAATTATCATATTGTCATTTAAAAGAAATTTACAAAACAATGTATACAGTGTGCAATAAATAGAATGGCTGATGTAAGGTTTTTTCGCAAACGGTCCACGGCCGCGGTCGGTGCGGAACAATGCGACAATTAAGCAATGCCAGTCGACATTCCCCAGAGGTTGCACACGCGTTGCATCCGAGTAGCGTCGAAGAGAAGCTGTAATCTCGTTACTATGTAAGCCGTCATAACTCAGTTTTTCGGGAACTCGTTAAATTTGACGGGAACGAACTGTTAAGCACCTCAATTGTGATCCCGTCAAAAAATGTTCACATCACTAGAAGGGTATATGACTAGTCCTTGATCATTGCTTTCAAAGTCTGGTTAACTTTATCTTATATATTTATCTGTATACTTTTTACCGACTAGCATTTTTGCGTCGATGAATGGTTATTAAAGAAGCGAGAGAGGTATGTATGATAGAGCGAAAAAGTATTTTATCTCATCCTTTTGGATACATGATTTTTTATCAGCTATAATTGCTGTATATTAGCATTATAAGATACTTATCGACTTAATATTATATTAAACTACATAATATTCGATTGTGAATAGTGGGCAGGAAATTTCGGCACAGTTCGCTCATTCGATATGGATAGCGAAATAAATGGCCGAATTCCTCTGCGCCGCGTCACGCTGTTATGTAACGTTCATTGTATAATAAGTGAATGATGACGTCATACCTTAACTCAGTGTCAAAAGAGTTATAGATTCTAGTCAGCGTGCAAAAAAAATGTTATACATAAATATATTGTTGTGAATCTTCTTTGATAAGTTTTAAACACAAACCTGTAGTTAGAAGTCCTTTTCTTCTATGATAAAAGTAGACCAAAAACATTACTAGTTTGGGAAGGTTAGTGTGTTGTGAAACAATACACCAATGTAAATGGACCAAGTACGAACCAATTTAGTATTTTGGTCTACCGCCAAATACAACAACCACTAGTCGTCCTTCAAAAAAAAATCCGTGCTATGGTATTAAAATTATCATCAAATTTATCTTTCAAATTATTCTGATTCTTGTCTAACTATAATAACTAATTTTTGGGAGATTTTTTGAAGAGTTTGTTTGAACGCGCTAATCCCAGGAACTACCATTGGAATTGAAAAATAGTCTCTGTATTTGACAGCCCAATTATTATAAGAAAGGTAATTTAAAAAAATTCTGACATTACAAAATACTCTAATCCTTTAGAAGTACACAATCTAATTTCGTTTAAATTAAACGGGTGAAGGGTGAAGCCGCATGGCACAGCTAGTTTACCAATATCAGACAAAAGTGCATGTCATGCAACAACCACGCCCGACGCACACACACGCGTTCGCGTTTACAAGCTAGCTCGGGAATCACATATTCGCAGGAGTTTCCTGCTATGCGTAATTCTTCTAAATTTGACTTCGCTTACCGGATATGTTATATGACTTAAACGTAAGTGAGGTGGCTTTTTTCAAGCTATATATAAATAAAGTCAATTATGAAGACGCTTATTTAAAACATGTAGCAAAAATACCTATTGGTCAAAAGTCAAACACTTTAAGGTACGGTCTGCAAAATAAGATTGTAAGTTCTAATCCACTATATTGACGGGCCGGTTAGCGTGGTTTGTAAGATACTTGCTTTTCACGCCGCAGGGCGTGGGTTCGATTCCCACCCAGGGCAGACATTTGTGTGCATGAACATGTCTGTTCGTCCTGAGTCTGGGTGTAATTATCTATTTAAGTATGTATTTACAAAAGAAAACTAGTATGTGTAGTATATCAGCTAGATGGTTTCCATAGCACAAGCTCTGCTTAGTTTGGGATCAGATGGCCGTGTGTGAATAATGTCCCAGGATATTATTATATTACTATGATATTTGAATCATCATATGATTAACACGAAAAAAAGTAGTAAAATTCATCAGTGGTAATGTTTTCATGTTGAGCATTCTTAATGGTGTACACAGAGTGACCTACTGAAGACGTTATTTGACCCGCGGCCGCTTACGCTTATGTAACCAAACCTGACCTATCATAATCTCAACAGCTAACAACACTCACATCACTAATTAATTAACTATACTGTAACACGTACTATAGTATCTACTTTATGAAATTAGGTAAGTAAAAATACTATTCTAACAGACATTAACTTAGTCTATTCGCTTGTTTTAATCAATATTGTTCTTTTTTATGTCCCTCTATTATGTTTAACACCTTTAACCTTTTAATTTAGAAAATGTGAAAAGATACGACGTGTATTTTCTCTTTAATTTGCTGTATGTCGGCCTTCGTCGTGTCGTGTGGTGTTCCAAAATCTCCCCCTACTGTTCTCGTTGGTTTTTTTATTAACTTTCTTTATTCTTTAACTCTCCTAAGACCTCATTTGTTACTTATACTATATTAAATTCATAATTCTAAAATATAATTAATACTAACCATGACTGTGGTGGCAGTCTACCCTTATTTAGACACAAAATTAGCAGGTAGTCCTGGTAATTCATGGTGTCCTGGTAGTTTAGTCATCAGCCTACATAATTATGTCATATTGAACACATCATCTTATGTTAGCTATGACATCATATCAACCACGCAAAATATGTATTTATCATGTGAGGTGTTTGGTGGTTAGCCTCGATTGCGTTTCCATGAGCCAGTGGAAATAGGCTCGAATAGAACAGAAGGGTTCAAATGTAGTAACAAATGGAAAGTCCATAAACCTAATTTAATATGTTGTTGAATTTTCAAAGTGGCAATAAACTATATTAATGTATATTTGATTTGTAAAAGTACGAATTAGAAAAACAATCATCGAATACAATGACAATTAACAATTTCCTTGTTAAAGCGAACATGTTTGAACTCGACTTGCTTGTGGACTTGCGTGAGTAATGTTTCTATAATGATACGTTTGTTCATTGATGACGTATGGAAAAACCGTGATAATAACAAAATTAAGTACTAAACCATGATGCCCTCAACATGTGTAATAACTTACACATACAGTATGCTCGTTTGCTGGAAAGTGAACGTGGAAAAAGCATATTTTTATATATAATCTCTAATAAAAATTTCTAGCGATTATGTCTAGTAGGTTCTAGGGGATAAACTCTTTATCAGAATCGTATCCAAAAGTTTCTGCTTTATTGATATTAATTTTAAAACGAAATCACTATCTAAAATTTAAATCGGAAATATTAAGTATTAAAATAGACACGGTAAGACGTGTCTCTGAATGATAGGATAAGAAAAGATTGAGAAAGGTATTATCGTTGTTTCCGACTACTTGAAAGGATGAATGAAAGAAAAAAATATTTGGTATTTTTTGTTGCAAAAGTGTGTGGCAGTATTAATTAGTAGGTGGCGTAAAAGAACGCGTAACTAACGTGCATGTATGCACAGGTATGAAAGTAGAAGAGGCGAGAATGTACGAGGATCGTAACAAATTGCAATCTGTAAATTCTGTCTACCCCCTGGGGTATCGGCGTGCATGTTAATTTATTTTATTTATATTTAAATAATAATACGAGTAAGATGTAGTAGGGACATACACAGAGAAACTTACAGGGTTTATAAAATGAAGGAGGTCAGATCGTCACCGGATATCAGTTATTCGCAAAAAAAAAAATATTCCGAAACTAAGATTAAAGTAAAAAATATATTTTTTATCGCTTTGGCTTATTAAACCTAAAAATAAAACTTATTTAAAAACAAAAAAATCGAAACACATTTTTAATGGGGTGCGGAGACCCATTTTAAAATTCAAAGTTAACCACAAACACAGTTCTGTGTTAGTGTTTAACTTGCTTAACCATAGTTCAGGAAAATGGAATAATATCGATTATGACCTCTGTTTATCCTTATGTTTTGCCCGCAGCGACAACTTTTGACGTATTTATATTAATCTTATTATTATTACGTATTTATGTGGTTTCTTATTAATACATTAAATGTAAGTACCGTCATTGAAGTGTGTCTGAATGTGATGTGAAGCCGCACAAGGATTTTCGGGGCACCTATTTATGTCCGATTGATAAGGAGGGTTATGTTTTTCGCGGGTATGACTTCCTTTAGGTTTATAATTTAAGCTTGACCGATTTTGCATAGTGAGGTGTCATTCGATTCGTATTCCTTCCTGGAGTGGCAATAAATAAATAGCAGTTTATTGTTTTTTTTTAAATAACTTGTGCTTGTTGGTTTAATGCAGACATTAAAGTTATAAAAGCTGTTTTAGACAAATGTATTGCCATAGATAAACTCTCTAGACTCGTATTACTAACCCTAAATGTATAAACCGGCCAAGTTCGAGTCGGACTCGCGCACGAAGGGTTCCGTACCATTATCTATAAAAAAAATAATGTTTGTTGTATGTGAGCCTCCTTAGATAGATATATTTTTATTCTGTTTTTTTTAGTATTTGTTGGTATAGCGGCAACATAAATACATCAACTGTCTAACTATCAGAGTCATGAGATACAGCCTGGTGACAGACGGACAGCGGAGTCTTGGTAATAGAGTCCCGTTTTATCATTTGGCTACGGAACTCTAAAAATACTTTCTAGGTAGCCAATTCTGCAGCTCTATATACATAAATATATCTAAACTATGTGTATATATATAATATCAAAAAGTATTAGCTTAATTTTGTTTTATTTCTAATGGACAAAATAACGCCTTGTTGTTTTTGAATATAGTTTTATCATAACGTTATCATAATCGATATAAACGCTACATAAAACTTAAAAGTTATCGTAGTTAAGTGTTCATAACTAGAATTACTTCATTATCTAAACACAGCAGTGCGCGGCTGCGAAACTGCCCGTATCTGCCGGGATAGCTTACTTTACGTGGCCTCGGACAGAGATAAACCAAATGCGAAACTAAACTGTAACGGACTTTACTGTTCAGTAACACCGCTAACCGTAGTTTAACTAACGATTTCACGTTTAATAAATAAAACCAAATCAGGTATAGACAGACAGAAGGGTCACCAGATGTTAAATGAATTGGTTAAATGGATTTAATGGATTGATGGAAAGGTTATCTCCTACTATATACTTTACAACATTTTTTTATAAAAAATAGCCATAAACTAACACAATAAAAGAATATTTGGATGATAACTAATAGGTCATGAAAGTAAAATTATAAAACGTTAAAATTAATATCTGCGCAGCATACTGTTCTCATAGTGTACATGTTTGGGAGGACACATTAACTTTTGGCTCTGTCGGTGGCGCCGGGCTCCGGTCGACCTTAGCGGCGCCATCTGCGTCAGAATGGGGTCAACACGGTGCGTTCTACCTCACTGCTTTCTAACTGAACACAATCTCAATTTTTAAGTACAGTTCTAATATTGCTCAGTTAAATTCGTAGGCCTTAAATGGAACAATAATAAAGGAATGAAATACTTTATCAAGATCAGATCAGTTTAAGATATTTTTTAATTATACCCATCCGACAATACTAGTAGCATCGTGCCGAAAGCCGAGTGAAGTTCTCTCTAATTATTAAATTAAAAAAAATCCTCGCTGTAATGTCTGCAAGAAGCCTTGGCCTGCTAGATAATTTTCACTTACAATCGAGATATAAATTATATTGTGTCAAGAAGTTTCTATATTAGGCTTATCCGAAAAAAAAAAAACACATGACAGTAACACCAAAACTCAACCTTCCAACTAACAACTCAACCTTCATTATCATGAAATCATCATCTCAAAAGATCATGATATTTGACACACACATTTTCAGGGGTTCAGAAAATGACACTGTTGCCAAGGTATATAAAACCTTCTTTTACAATATCCGTTGCCATGGTAATGTCATGTTTTGACAATAACAACTTTTTGATACAAGTTACCAATAATTTTCAGTTATTACACGCGGAATCATCTTACGGAAAATTACAGCGTAAACAATGAGAAAGAAATTCGGCCGAAGTTTGTGCAAAAAAAAGGAGATACCACTGGTCACTCTGTCTACCCCGACTTAATTAAAAACAAAATATGGAATCTGGGTTGCTATATACAAGTACTATTGTTGTGTGTAGTTAGCGTGTCCTTAGCAATGTCAAATCTATTTTAATCGAGTTAAAGAATTTATTCAAGGAATGTTTTTACATTTTTACTAACATTATAAATTATTCTTAAGATAAAAGACTGACCTTAATTACTACTTAAGGCAGTCTAAAACAATGGAACAATACATTTGAACCAAATTGAATTATTCAATCGATCAATGCAAATCACGCTCGCATTTAAGTGAGTAGGGTATTAACAATATTGAAACGAATTCAGGACTTTCAACACAGCTACTTTTGTCTATATGCCAGTGTAACAATAGTATTGGTGAGGAGCGGATGTAGGAGCGAATGACGCGGTGGAGAGTAGAGGAGGAGAGTGCGGGGGGGTGAGGCGAGGCGAGGAGAGGAGAGGGTAGAACATAAAAGTGATTGTTGGTATTGGAGGAGCTTCACTTCGTTGTCAGTAAACCTAAAATAAAGAGTGCATAATAATTCACTGTGTTCTTTTTTTAAATTATCAAATACATTAGCTAGTCGATAGTTATACCAGTTTTTCTAAAAACTCCTTCAACTTTCTAAAAATAACTGGCTAGCGATTGATGTTACAGTTGTAATTTGATATTGAGATAATGTTTAAATCGAACATTTATATAACAAGGCAAACAAGCCCATAAACATTACAAGCTACACAATGCCTTATATTTCAAATGGCTATAAAAATCATGGCTTATTTTCGTAATTAAAAAAAATAGACCTTACTAAAGCCAATTACAAACGTCTAATGAAGCATTTGAAAATTGTCGGTTAAACTCACCTTCCAACGATATTGGAGCCTATGGGTAAGATTGCTAAGCTGTAACAACACGGGTTCCGAATCCAATTTTCCTGAGAGGCCGTGGTACTTCCCTGGTTGAGTCAGTCTATACAACAGCCTCTGATAAAATACTCAACAAGGAATAGTTAGTTTATAGATTTAGTCAATAATCTTAACGACTTGTATCCCTATGACACTTCGGGGAATACGAATCGAATGACATGACACAACACAAGGAAACGGATATACCCGCAAAAACATTATCTCCTGTCTGCAAAAAGTACAAAAGAGTGAATAGGCTGTTACTAAATTAGTGCGTACCATCTTTCGACCACATCAACACTCAACATCATATGGGATTGTAGTCACGCGCTAGTTTATTCATTACTAGCTTTGCCCCGCGGTTTCATCCGTCCTGCTAATGTTATTACCGTAACCCTCATCATCATCTCATTGCCCTTTTCCCTCGTATGTGGGTTCGACACAGTATGGCCGTAGTTAAATTGATATAACTTTTTTATTTATAAACCGATTGAGATAAAACAAACACTAAATGTTCAGTGAAGATTACCACAATACATTAGTGTAAACCACACCCAAATCGATTAAGCCGTTTCTGACATTAGCGGTAACAAACGCACAGACAAACAGACAAAAATTCTAATAATCATTGTTTTGGGTTCTATTGCGTTTGTGAAGGCCACTAATAATAGTTTTTCTCAAATATCTTCCATGTACAGACAGCGATCAGGTACATTTTTATTATATGTATAGACACAAAAAAAATACTGGTCGCTCAAGTGTCACAGTGTGCGTCTATCCCGAGCGCAATGGCCCAATGCCTTGGTCGCTTCACTGAACCTAAACAATGACTTTTTGACTTGCCGCCCGGAATTCTTTCTTGGTGAATTTCCCCAAATCAATTTGCGAGAATATTCTTGCTTGTTTTATAATGAAATCGTTAACTATAGTAAAAACTTTTTTTTCTACACACATGTTGGTAAAAAATCGATTCCAAGTTCAAGTCTTTACGAAACGATTCCATAATTTTGTATGTGTACAAATAAACTATTTATTATGTAAACAAGATCAACTTAAGGTTTGTTTACATATTTCACGATGGCAAAAGATAAACATATACATAGATAGGTCCATATAAACACTTACGCCCTTTACGTCTTTATATGTCTTCTAAGCCTACAGCTTAAGCAAGCAAGCTTTACATCATTTATATATGTAACAAAAAAACACAAGTACAAGTTTATTCGACAACTTAAGAATTATTATACCACGAATTACATTTTCTATGTTCGAGGATTGATTAGGTAACCATGTACAGTACAATATATAAATTATTATTTTTGTTTCCCTAACATGCCTTCTGATATTGTGTTCAAGGCTTTCTACGTAATTTTTCCTTTTCTATTTAGTGGATGGTAGTTCGTTAAACGTATCAACAAGAACATTGTTAAGCCCTTACAGGTAAGATTCTCGACTAAGAAAAGTACAAGTAGTACGGGTGAGGGTACTTTCTAATTTTTCTAAGTCGCATGTGGACAATTTGCCGGCGCGACGCGGGCAGAGCACTTTCACACACCATTGGAGCGCGCCTCGTACGCTCCCCACACTCTACGGACGTGACTATGAGCCCAACTAAAGCACGTACTACAGTCTTATTGTATAACCATCTTATGAAACATAACGCCTGCTTTTTGTTGTAAGATTCGATTTTATTTCTTATGCAAAGGAAATAATATTTATAAACTACTAGCGACCCGTCCCGGCTTCGCTCGTGTAGCAGTGTTTATCTATGCCAAAAAGAATGTATCAACTACGTTAGTATGTCTATAGCCAAGATAACACGCGTGAAGTGTGACTACAGCCTAGGTAACTAAAGATGTTGAAATTTTGTATCAATAAACTAACTTACACTGCCATTAAAAACTTTGGAAGTTATATATATTAATATCATTTAATTTTCAATAACCAAATACTGATTCAATAATCGAAAAAAATAGAAAAAAAAATCAACCCTATCTTTTAAATTGGACCAAATTATTTATGTTGTTTGTGTTTAAATTACATCATAATCGGTTCAGTAGATTAAGGCCTAATATTAGTCCTCTCGCCCTTCCCATCTCCTTCTAATAAGGAAGGGGTGGGAAAGGGAAGAGGATTTAACAAGGAGGGAATTATTTTTCATGTTATCTCTTCCGCTGTCCATTAATGGTAGACAACTCATCTGCAACTTATTAGCTTTTTGTAGCCTCTGGGTAGCAGTAACTTATCGGGTTGCTTGCTGGTTTGCCAACTTCTTCTATAAAAGAAAATTAGTTTCGGAGTTTATCCCGGACAAACCTCATGACACGAGATTTTTATATATGTAAGAAGATAAAAGATACATGGTGCGTGCGCAGCATGGCTAGGTGTCAGATATCGCATAGAATTAGGCGAAGCAGCTACTTTGACCCCTTTTCTAAAACTCTTCAGGAGTATTATCTCTATACGATGTACATACATCATCGTGTATTTAACAACTTCCATTTGTCAGTATTCAGTATGCTAAATGGCATTAATTACTTGTCACGGACTATAATTTGATATTTGTAATATAATACAGCGTCCATTAGACATCATTTTATTTATAAGATATGACTAACGAGTAGTATTAGCAGATTTGTAGGTATCGTAAATAGAAACTAGAATTTTATTAATAAAGATAAATAAAATTTATATCGTTATAGTTCAATTTTCGTACAATGCCCTAACGGCAAACAAAACAATTCTCACTATAATAAGGTTATTAAGTTACGCACTTATTATGTTTTTCTACACTCAATTCCTTAATTCAAAATTATTTAAACTCAAAATCCGGTGATCTAATTGTGTTTCATTTTTCCTTTCACACACTATAAATTATTCATTAACTAGCTAGCCCGGCAAACTTCGCTCCGCCCTATAATTAATAGATGGTTCACTATTTTGGCTATACACATTGCTGTCGTGGGCTTTTTTGTAGAAGTATTTAAAGTAAACATTTCCATTATATACGTGTAACTGTAACGGCTTTTTCAGCCTACATCAGAATAGCTCCCATACGGCTGAATTTTATCCTACTTACACTTATCGTGATATTTTGGTCAATTCACACAATATCTTTATACATAATAGCCTATATGTTATTCTGAAGTTTTATTAAAATCCATTCAGTAGTTTTTGCCTGAAAGAATAACAAACATTCATACTGTGAAAAAAATAATAAAGAGAATAACAAACATCCGAACTGTCGTTTTAATAATATTATATAGTAGGATTAATATTGTAAACATATTACTATTCCATCGTTACCGCCAGCTGTCAGCAGTCCGTTAATACTGTGGAGCCCTGACCGAATTTATAATGTTTCAAAGTGGCACCATATGAGGCAAATTGATAAATATAGTAGTAAATATGAGGCAAATTAACAAATATAGTAGTAAATATTAGGCATATTAAGTATATTCATATGCCTTTTTATTGACAATCATGGTAACGGTTCATACACATCAGAAAAAAAAAGAAAAGTCGAAAATTTAAAAGTAGAAGGCGGAAATAGGCACGAGACATTTTTCGTTTATTATGTTATTATTAAACACATGTATGTATTATCTACTTCATAATGAGGTTCGATATTTTCCCTCTTCCTAGGAATATGAACTATGAAGCTGGTATGAATAGGCACAATTAAAACTGGCTCCGTTCGACAGAGCGACCTTCGCCTGGCAAACAATGGTGGCATCATCGCCCCCATTCTCAGTCTGATGAATGAGGAAACATCTAGTCTATGAAATATTGAATGCCGCTACGCATCGCCTCGGTTCATTGTAACGGTTGTCTGTTACAAAACTTTTATATGAACCATAATTTACTAAACCAAACTATAAACATGTAAAATGGATAGTTGAATATGAAATTTGTTAAAGATCTTGCGAAAAGACTTCCTGCATACAAAATCGTGAACACAGGCTAGTGTAATTATAAATTAATTCAACATTAGATCATAATCTAACAAACTTATACAGATATCCGTATCAGTTATAATGATGGATAAATTGTTAATTGGCCAAATAATAAATAACTATACGCGTGGTATTTTTTTTAGAAAGTTCGCCGGGAATTGCGCAGAAACGGGATATCTGCGATTAAATAGTGAACGAGAAATCGTACAGTTTAGTCAACTTCCATTTAAATGTTCATAAAAACCCAATTGTTTAGTCTTTCCGCTTGCTATTTATAAACATTCTTACAAAGTCGAACGTTATTAAAAACAATTCAGGTCAGGTGTAGGTTAATTCATTAAATTTATTTTATAATTTGTGTGAATATATAAAAAAGAAAGATTTGTTTGTTTGTAAACTTAAAAACTATATTCATGATGAAGTTCAGAGTTTTAATATAAGTGTATGACCGCGAACTATGTCCATACAAAAGTTGTGTGAGAAAATATTTTTATCCACATGATCCTCGGATCTTCTTCTTTTTTAATATGTTTTTCATTAATTGTAATGTATTCGAAACTTATTATTACGTATCTTAATTAGGAAACTGTATTCAAGGTAATATAATGCAAGAGGCGTGCCAGAGTGGCACAATTATTACTGTGTTCTCTTCAAGACCAGTAAAATGGGTTACAAGATGTGACATCGCAAGATTTACTCGATGTTGAGCGAATTTAAAGCCAAAGGAATATAGTTTGAGGGTATTATGGTTTTTAGTGTTCGGAGAGAAATAATATCGACATATTTATATGCTGTTCTCGGGCCTGGACGCAGATCTATGAGGGGTTAAATTCCCATTAACCTCTGGTGCGATGGAAGAGGACCCAGGATCTGTTTTCTTTAGACACTAAAGCTTTTAACACATTTTTTGTAACGTGAACGTGTTGTTTCGTCGTTACAATTCTCATTTAGGAGGTATAGGTGTAGTCAGTAAAATTCATTACCACCACAAAATTAATTTTCCACAGTTAACTCAGTACCGTTCGCAGTAACTTTAGATTTATGTCAAACAAATTGATTGACTTTCATTGATATTTTATTTCTATGCAATGTTATATGTTACATCGGATATTATTGATGATAATTTTATGCAACAGCAAAGCAAATGTGCAAGGATAAGTATCACGCTCATTATCTAAAAGGTATTGGGCAGAGATTTCTCTCTTTTCACTGCATCCAGAATACAGCGTGTTTTTATAGCATTAGGGGCAAACGAGCAGCGCACCGCCTAAAACTAAGTGATCACCATCGCCCATGAACATCCGAAACACCAGAACAACTGCAGGTGCGTTGCCGGCCTTTAAGACCCTAAGTTGTATTGGTTTGGAAATACCACTAGTGACAGATCATTCCACAACACGTCTGTGCGAGGCAAGAAATTACGCGAAAGCCGCACTGTAGTGGAATGCCACCTATCAAGATGATGAGGATGGTAGTTGGAGCTCAATCGAGTTCAATGATAGCAAAACTCAGCGGCAAGGATAATAAGTTCTTCGGAACACATTGGTTACTAAGCTTTATTAAGTCACCAATAAAAGTCTAGTTATACGAAATGATCGTATAATTATTGCAAAAGTCGCGTCCTTGCTTACCCTTATCCGATGTTTCCTTTCAAACTTGACCCTGACAGTAAGATAATGTCTCTGACGTAATTTTTATCCAATATATTATACAGTCAATGTATTATAAAAATAATTTTAAGCCATTATGAATTCTTTTAACCTACATTAAATAACGAATGAGTCACTCAATTGTGTGGTGAAGCAATGGTTTAAAGAAGCATTTTTCAAACTATAGTGGAAAACAGATGGAACTTACACATCGGTATTAAATTAGTGGGATTATTACAATTAATTAGTGGGCAATGCATCTGCAACTCATCTCAGTATAGCGGATGGTAAAGTCACATAACATTATAATAGCCTTTTTCCTCTGTAACAACTGCTATATCAAAATGTTCGTTTGCGTTAAATCTCTATTTTTTTTAAATTGCTAATCTCTGAGGTGTAATCTTAATCTTTTAAATGAATTGTTTAATAATTTAGACAGACAGAAAGCACTTATAAAATAACATGTTTTCGCATTATTTAAGTAATGTGGTACTCAAATGGGCTGAGATCGTCTATTCAAATTTTTTGGAGACTTAATAAAAATAGCAGAAAACCATAAAAAACAAAAGCATAGGACAGAAACAACAATACAAACAAAAAACGAATTCACTTGCAATAAAGGAAGCAAGAGAATGCTCATAATTATTTTCCTATGAAAAACACACATCGAGATCTAAAATTAACGACGCCAACACTCGCGTTCCTACGCGCTCATTACCCGCCAGTAAATTAAATTGCCACCACAATTTCCCAGACAAATGAAGGTGCAAGAAACGCCGCGCGCTCACGGACGCGTGATGGGCACGCGATCAAGGGTGTACTTAGAAGAAAAACACTGGTTCGCACGACCGTATTACCCTAATGAGGTAACCAGAGATAGATAACAATCAATTTCATTTTCTAACAAGAGCTGTTTGAAAAATAACCTCACAAACATGATGGACGTGTTCCCTGCATTCTGTAAGTATAAACATATAAAAAACATTCACCTTACTGCGAAACATGCACAACATGGTAGTGGGTTCGAATCCGCCATCGACTATTGTCGTGAACCATTTCTGATCAAGTTTACGCTTGGTTGGGAATGTTTAAAAGAAATATTGGTAAATTATTTCGATAAAATGAATATAAATATAATATTATAATAATAGTCTTTCGTGATAGACTTTAACAACGTGGTATAAGACTCGAAGTGAAGTCATAATAACCTAAATATAATACGACCCGAACTCCTTGCATATAAGAAAGGTCCAACATTTTTTGTATGATGGAGACTTTCAAGAAGAAAAATAATGTAATGCATAGATACATATTTTGAGTTTATATTTGAATATAATATGTTAATCTATCAACCAATTAATTAGATTAAATTGTAAAAAACCACGATGCCGAATAATACCTAATCATAGAGAAGAGCGATATATGTAAAATATAACCGTGAAAAAGTCCTCGGTATCTTTCGGAAAACGAAATAAATAACATCTGCAAAGACTTAACGAGAGGGAAATAAAAGTAGTTCATCTAATACACTCTCAAGGTTATCGTGTTTTTTATGTTATGCAATGAAAATTATACGATGTTTAACCAGATTGCGGTAGTAAACTACAGCAATAGTAATTTCCTCTTTACGATAATTATGTGTTGTTTGAAAGGTAAGCCTATCTATACCAAAATACAGACAGATCAAATCTTAGCAAAATAAATTTGTACGGGAGACTCATAAATATTGAGTAATTAGTAAACTAGCTGAGAGGAGCCTTGTCCGTTATATATCGAATAGCAAACTTGTGTATGATGTCGATTATTAGATGTACACGTTACACTTTCATTATCGTATTTATGACGTAGCGACCTAGCGACTCAACTCAATAAATATTGTTTTCTTGCAAATTATTGAACTAAAACAGAACAATCAATAATGTCAACAACGTAAAATACAAAAAAATCGTAATGATAGGAGATAGTTAAATTATTGACCCATAAATAAATTGACGGCTTACTACTTACCAATACTACCAAATATACCTTGATTTTTTTTAACAACCCGCTGTAATTTTCCACCTGAAGTTTTTACTGTTTATATGTTTGACTTTACTTTTGGCTCGACATACTTACATAGATTTGGTAAAGATTAGATTTTTTATATTTAAATTAGATCATATGTTAAAGCGTACAATGTTAACGTTTAATCTAACCATTATTTTACGCTGTACAGGTAACCGGTTCCGTGGTGTAGTGGTTATCACATCTGCTTTACACGCAGAAGGCCGCCAGTTCGATCCTGGCCGGAATCATAGTTTTTCTTTTCTTTTAATATAATTTAAAAAAAAAATGCAAATAAAAACCTTATACAAATAATTCCATTAGTTGTTTCTCATTTCAAATATATATATTGAGCAGAAATATATTATTTTATCTAATGATCTTAAAAACATTGGAAATACGTGATTAGTGGTTTATGACCAATTTAGGTTTCTAACCAAGGAAAAAAAGAATTACTAGTTAACCGTCATTTCAAATATTACAAAACTTTTTAGGATACTATTGAAGGAAAATAATGCACCAGCTTCTAGATTTATTCAACTGGGTTTATGATTAAACACAAACCCACAATAATAAAATTTATCAAAAAGTTATAGATTATGTTATTATGAGAAGACCTCAAAAGTAGGTTCGATTCTCAGTCAAGATAAAATCGTTACAATGCTGGTGTTCGACTCTGGCTGGTTACTAATGAACATCTTGAGACCTAATAAAACGACGAAAGATTTTATTATCTTTGTAGAATACAAATTATTTATTAAATATAAAAAAACTAAATAATTCTTTTTAAATATCTATCAACAAAAATAGTTGATATTATGATTAAAACTCATTAAACTAGTAGCGATGATGAATTCGACCTTAAGGTGAATGGTCGCGTGACCAATCTGACCTTAACTCGGCTGAGCTGAGCTAATAACAATTTTTAAACAATATTTTATTGGGAATATTGATAATCTTATATCAGCATCGAGACTTATTGCGAGACGAGAGGCACATTGAAAGCATAGAGTGACAACACAAATTTATATCGCAAAAGTGAGTGGCAGAGTTGGTAAGGGACGTCCTAGGCGAACTTAAAAAAAAAACTAACTTTTTAACTTTTTTTAGCTAAGAAGTTATTTACTTCTTAGCTAAAAAAAATCTAAGATCGCTGTCTGTACATGGAAGATATTTGAGAAAAACCATTTTTTGGGGGTTTTTATAAACGCAATAAAACCCAAAACAACGATTATTAGAAACTTTTTCTGTTTGTCTGTATGTCCGTGCGTTTGTGCGCGTTAATCTCAGGAACGGTTTGACCAATTTGGGTGCGGTATTATAGCGGTATATAGGGTTCAGCTTAAGCTGGACAAGCGGCAACTTGACACATTGTGCATTGAGTTATTCAACACGCACGCACATATTTCGGAGACTATTCAGCACCGTGCAGTGATCCCTGGTAATAGTAACAACTACATTTGGTGACGCAGTATCAAAAGTATATAGACGATTATAGAAATTATGTATTTATTCTTATGTAATCTGTTTTGGTAGGTTACTAGCTTATTACGTCAAGTTACCACGTCAGGCAGGAGTGCGGACGTAAAAACTTTAGCCAAAACCTATAACCAGTATAGACTACAGTCGTACTGTGTCGACCCCAATTACGCGGGAAAAGGACAGGGAGACGATGAGGTTAGGGTAGAATAAAGTAGGTAATATAATTTCGTTTAAGTAAAATTGCAGGGCAGGTGAAACCTTAGGGCACAGCTAGTATAGAAATAAGGTTTTTCGGAATATTTATTTGTGTCTTTGAATCAAGTAACAATGGTTAAGAATTCCGTTGCATTGATAATAGAGATGACGTCAAGCCAATTGCAGTCGTAATTACGAATATCTAGGTCAAAGGTTGTTTACAAAGGAAAATGCTTTGTTCAAGTTCGAATTTTCTTGTGACTTAACATTAATTAGCCCATATTCGAAAACATCTTTTGAATATGTATTATCTTAAAAATAATAGTGCATTCTTATACAATGGCTCACAGATCACTTATTACACCATCGTCTTCGTTGTTAGGACGTAGGCCTCCCCCGTTCCACAAAGGTTGGTCCGATTGTTAGTTGCCACAAAAATCGGTCCCCTGCCGCCCTCATCAGTGGGCTCCCGCAAGCTAGACCACCTCATAGGTACATCGTGCGGAACGCCTGCCGACGCTGCGACGACGCCACCAATCTAGGACCTTTCGGTCCTATCGACCATCCATTCTGACTGGCTGGTTGGTGTGGTTTGTTAAAACACTTGCTTTCCACACTGCAGGACATGGGTTCGATTCCCCAGAGGACAGACATTTTGTGTGCATGACCATGTCTGTTTGTTCTGAGTCTGAGTGTAATTATCAATTAAAGTATGTATTTACAAAAGAAAAGTACTGGATTAACAGGTTCCATTTAAAATTACCCAGTATCTCTATTATTTTGGATTTATAAAGTACTTGTTTATTGTTAAGTGATGACATTTGATATTTAATGGGTTAAAATATCAATAATGATAATAATCCTGCAACATTGAAGAAAACTTTACGATGGGTTCTAAGAAAGACAACAGCTGCAAGCCCACAACCTCTCACTTCAAGGTCATATTCCCTGTTTATTAATCAGGATTAATCATGTTTATTTTTTCTTTTCTTGATTTATTGTCATCTATAATAATAACAATAATGTGGAATAGTTTGTTAATTGCAATACACTAATCTTAGGAGCTAACAACTGGATTTCAAAAACTCTTCTTGCAACTTTCTTGCCTGCTTAATTTTTTAGCTATTTACCATCATGGTAGAACCTTAAGGAGCTGAGCAATAAGAAAAATAATGCTACACAAGATGGATGAAACTGTGGGAACTGGTGGTTTTCAAAACATTAAATTAATTAATTAAATTACTGGTTTTTAAGATAGAGTAATCTGATTAGTATTTTTCAAGACAAATTAACATACTGGCTTCCATAACTTGTTAGAACCACATTTGTTTAAATTGTCAAATTCAGTAGAACCAGTAGACACAGAATATAAGGTTTGATTTATAAAAATAAAAATATATGTATAAAAGTTTAGAATAAATATAAATGACAGTGTCTTAAACTAATCCTAAAATAATGAACCTGAGCCATAA
>JWHW01033140.1:39822-56058 GCA_000931545.1 Papilio glaucus | reverse complement strand
TTTTTATTTGTTCCGATACATTGATTTGGAATAGGCATTTAAAGCAATTTCATTTTTTTTATAAAATAACGTGGCAAACGAGCAAGCTTGTTACCTAATGTTAAGTGACCGTTACCCATAGACATTCACAACTAGCAAGCGAGTTGTCTATGGGTCTATTGCGTTGCGTTACCTTTAGACAGATCATGGGATAGAGAGGTAAAAGGATATTTTCTTCTCCTATTCATCCCATCTCTGTTCAATCCTCATCCCTTTCTTTTATTAAGAAAGGATGGGAAAGGGAAGAGGCCTTAAAGGCCGGCAACGCATCTGCAGTTCCTCTGGTGTTGCAGGTGTCCATGAGCGACGTTGATCACCACGGTGTTCCCGCCGCTCGTTTGCCCCCTTCTCTTATAAAAAAAGAGCATTGAAATTAGGCGTCCGGCACCTAACTTATCAGATAAAATTCCAAAGGATTCTTCTAGTTCACGCTTGTTTTCTGTGAGGTTGTGGTATTTGACTGATTCAGCCGGCACATTGATGTAACAGATGTTGTTGTTATAATATGCAGTAAATATGAGGATTCTTGCTAACTACATCAAATAAAGTATCGTAAAACAGTTTTGTAAATAGGCTTCTAAAGTTGTTTTATTTTTATTTTAGTGGTTAAAAAGGGAACTATTTGTAAGTAAGTACCTCTATCCGTCCTTTATTCTGTTTGTTAAGTTCTAAGTGCAAATCGTGAGTATATTGTGATTAAATTATTATTTGATGAAAAAATAATTATTTGTTTTTTTACAATATTGAGATTCAATCTCTCAGGTAATTTCAGATAATTATCTATTGAGATTTATTAAGATTTAACTACAGACAAAACGTGTTCGTCCAATTTTGCTGCCGTATGTTCTCGTTGCGAGCCTACGCCCTCATCAAGGTAGTCTAGATCTGAAGTAAACTATCTGCTACGTACACACCTTCGCTGAAGCTAATTGTCTCTTACTCCGATTGTAATAAGTACCAAAGCGGTTTTCAATGTTCGATCCGGCCACGTATTTTCAACGTTCGATAATTCCAGAACGCTCTTTATCTGAAATAACGAGCAAAACTTTTTAACCTTTTTTTTTAAAACGACGTAATTGTTTTTTTTTTCTTTTAAAGTTTAAAGCTTCAGAAATGATAAACTGTATATTCTTGTGGCCAGTTCACTTATATTTTTTTAAGATACGAAAACAAAAGCAAAGGTTAAGTAGCTTGTTATTTCTTCGACAGTTACTAGCAATAAATTATTGAACGCTTTGATTGGACAATCTGTCGCTATTGGGATAATAACTGGAACAAGTAAAATTAAATTCATCAGGTTTTGAACAATATCAAAATCGGTCCATTAGTTTGGTAGCTACGATGCCGCAGGCAAACACAAAGAATACACATTAATCTTATATTTTCATTTTTCATTTTTTCATATACAACGCTTGTGAGGAGAGGGTTAAAAAGAACAGAAATATTGTTATAATACTGATTTTGAAATGGTTGACGCAGGTGCCATGTTATTCTGAATGAATAGTATTTAAACAATAGCTTTGAGTATCGTTTTATACACGAGGACTGGTCTAAGCATTAATTCGTCGTTGTTGGATGTAAACACTTTTTTGTTATCACGTGCAATTTATATAGGAATTTATTTTAAATGTCTACCCTGAACGACCTTGATATAGTTTTTGTGACAGTTTGCTACCGGATTCTTAAAGGACAAATACAATCTGGTACGGTGAAAAAACAATAGATGTATTGAACGGGTATTTTCATGTTCTCATATGTCAAATCGTAATAATCCTTTGTGATGCAACAAAAGAATAAAAAAGAAGACAATAAGAACTCTTTGGTTAAAAGTTCGCTAAGGTAGATATGACAAATGTATTTTACTCAAATGACTCAATGATATATAGGAAAATAAATAAAACGTTGCCGTACATACGAGTTTTGTAAAGTTCAAATTTGTTGAGGACAGTACACGTGCTCTTACGTGGGCTTTTTCGTAACAAAGGGTCGAACAATATATTATAATTCAAAGGACAATGTGAAAAATACACTAAATTGTATAAAATGTGTTTTATTTACACTTTGGCAGTGATGGCACTATATAATTTGTATTTCTAAAAAGAGCTACATATCGATGGTAGGTGGATGCGTTTCAATTGTCTGCCAATATTACTATGTTGCGGCGTCAATGTTGCCTAGCGTAATCCACCTGCTTCCCGAAAACGTTACTAACAACGACCTTCAATAAAATTAAAGGTCATTATTAATGATTGTCTGTACATTTTTGATTTACCAAGCTTGAAGGCCAATGCCGTAGGGGGCAAGGCCGTGGGCGGCGTATCCGGGGTAAGCCAGAGGCGCGATTGGGGCGATCGGTGCGAACGGGGCAGAAAGATATGCGGCACGGGCGCCGGCGGCGGCTCCGTCTAGAGCAGCGGCTTTGGACTGAGCGGCTGCGACGAGGTTTTGCGACGCAACCAAGCCACCCCAGTAAGCGCTGTCATGGATGTCTCTGGTGGTATCTACTGCGCGACGAACGGCCGCGTTGTTGTTACGGATCACATCTTCTTCGAGGAGCGATTGCTTCTCGACTAAATTGCGGTTGTAATCGCTGACAGCGACGTTCGCGTTGATGGCGGCGGCTTGAGCGTCACCCGCGTTGGCACCGTAGACTATCGGGGCGATCAGCCCGGCGGAGGCATAGCCGAGGACGGCGGCGAAAGCGATCTGGAAGTGCACAAATCTTGTTTATATAAAACATAAATACTTACGCTCGTAACCCTGACATAGAGCCAAATATTACGGATTTTTATTTGGCTCGGTCCTGGCCCACCTTATCTAAGTACTCACTTAAGCAAATTAAATTTATCTTGTCAATCTTCTTTCCTTTCCTTTCAACATGCCTGAATGACCGAAGCATACCTTTCTCAATTTTAGTCACACTGTCCTCTTTTAAGCCACACTTAAGCTTTGACCTCTAAATTAATATTAATAATAAAGTAAAATCTTAATATATATAAAGTTAAATTAACACAAACGTTGCTAACTAAATGCCTTACATGATCGCTCTTCTTCTGCAATAAGTGAAATGCATAAGCAGAAGCTAACTCTCCCATTTAAAAAGTCGAAATTTATTAACATTACCAAATAAATCTTATTTGTGTTGTGTTTGCATATTAAAAATAATTCACAGAAACGTGTTCGTACCAGAAATCTCATCTTGCACTTCTTGTGGGACTGCTAGACAGCTACTGAATACTGTTCAAAAATTACCCAAGTCTTTTATACGATAGTAAGACAATCCACTATTTGCAGTAGACATCGTCAAAAATCACAAACAGGTAGACATACAAGGCAAATTTCATGTATTTCAAGGCTCTTCTTGTTTTCCAAAAGACTGTCACTTAATAACTTGTGGCTTGATCTTGAAGTTGAGCAACATTCCAATTTCGAAAATTGTTTATTTGAATCTTTAAACTGCGACTTCTTCAACAAACTTTATAAAAAAACTGCGTAATTCTACTTGGTAAAAAAGAAATGCGGTTACTGCGAAAAGTCATCAAATAAGAAAAACCAAGTCAAACTTATGGTAGGTTTTTCTATAGTCGGATGTTTAGATGAAGTACTTGCCTTCTTCATTTCATTCTTTCATTTCTTCAATTAACATCAGGTAGGATTTTAGGCAAGCCTAATGAATTGCCGTACTGTGCGTAGGCCACATCGCCACTTAACATCAGGCGGGATTGTGGGCAAGCGTAATGAATAGCCGTACCTTGCTTAGGCCAAATCGCCACTTACCATGAGGTGGGATTGTGGGCAAGCCTAATGAATAGCCGTACCTTGCTTAGGCCACATCGCCGCTAACCATGAGGTGGGATTGTGGGCAAGCCTAGTGAATAGGCGTACCTGCCTTAGACCACATCGCCACTTAACATCAGGTGGGATTGTGGGCAAGCCTAATGAATAGCCGTACTGTGCCTAGGCCACATCGCCACTTAACATCAGGTGGGATTGTGGGCAAGCCTAATGAATAGGCGTACCGGCCTTAGATCACATCGCCACTTAACATAAGGTGGGGTTGTGGGCAAGCCTAGGCTGTGTTTACTTTACGCTTAAGCGATTGACGAAAGTAGTTTGAGTATCTAATATCTATAAAATCGCTTCCGCTGTCTGTTCTCTTAGATCTTTCAAACTAGGCGGAATTTAATGCATTAATAGACAGAGTGATTTTGGAGGAAGGTTAATATGCATATTATAGTAGAGAAAAGCAGAGAATTCCAAAGATTTTTAAAAGTGATGTCGTAAAGAACATATTTGTGGGCGCTTACATAGCAAACTCTGACTAAACTTTTCGAGATAGATCAAAATAATGTACTACGGAATTGTATATCTTAAAAAGATTTACAATAAAGGCCGCAATGGCATATACAGGCTGTCTCATGAATAAACGTCAAGCCGAGAACGAGTGATTGAAATTTAGGCATTTAAAAAAATTCACTCCTTTTGGTGTTATTTCCGGGACTGTGACTACAAATCTGTACTGTTCTTCTTGTTTTTTGTACTATGTAACCCTGAAAAACCCTTCTGTAAATTACATATTAGGATTAAAACATAATTCTGTAGGCTTTAAAGGAGATATCAATTTTTTCCCAACAAATAACTAAGAGTTTTTATATTGCCCAAATTCAACTAATTGTACTGAAAAAAATGTACTACGGCAAGTAAGTTCTAATGTTGACGCATTTAGTTCGGATTCCAAAATTATTATTGGACCATTCGAGATCCCGGAGAACTTAAACGGCGAAGTCTATTTAGATATTTTGCAAAAACATTTACCAGGATTATTGGAAGACCACCAATATGCCACATAGCATTTATCACGATATGTGGTTTCAAAAAGACGGCTGTACTACACTAAGAACTACACGACTACACTAAGAATACGCGGGCAGGTGGATAGGGCGGTTCGGAACAATTTCGTGGCCAGCCCGTTTACCTAATGGTTTTAAGTTATTAAACCCGGGAGATTTCTTTATCTGGGTAGCGGTAAAAGAAAAAGTTTATAGCAAACCAACCCAAAACTTAGCTGAGCTGCGCCAAAAAATGGCGGAAGCCGTCCAAAACATAAACCCTAGAAAACACTCGCATTTTTTTTATTTGTGACTGAAATGCCACTATTTACCTAGAGGAGGCATTTACAGCTACACCGGGCTCGAGGCGGCAGGGCGCAGAGGGCGCCGAGCCTAAGCTTTAAGCTTCTTTAAGAGTTACTTAGCTCGAGGGCTCCCTCCGTAGAGGGAGCCTCGTCTCGGGCCGTTACTTTATTATTGTTACCGGATTGGGAGGCCGCCAAGCTCTCAGGTCGCTTCGGCGGACGCTCGATGCAGTGATTCGGCTCAAGGGGCCCTCGGCTTGCGCTGTCTACTCATACTCATGACTCATAACTCGTTTAGCATTCCGATTCGAAGATTCCCGCGAGGGCCGAACCTCGGCTCGCTCGGTAGCTATTATCGGATTATGCGAGCGCGTAATAAATCGTTCCTTTTGAGAAAGATGCAGGGCTTGCATTGTGGCTGAAGGGAAACAGTTTGTACATTTGTTGTAACTTCAACTGCATACTGTAATGACCCGTGCATCAGAATATTTTTTACTTAGTAAAAATAATTAGCTCGAAATAGGGATTATCTTAGAAAACATTTATTTTGCCTTGTTAAAGAAACAATTGCGGACTAAATTGAACTTACATGCCAAAGTAGCGTAGTCACCATCTGAACTATCACTAGTTTTCGGCTTGACGCTGATTTATGAGATATCCTGTATTTATGTATTATTAAAATAAATTAAGGATAGCTTACTATACCCAGTCTAAGTTAAAAAATATTGTCACGTACAATGTGGTAATTGAAATAGCATTCAGATTTAAACGGACCGGTATTAATCCTTATCAACTTAAATACGTTAGTTGCCTTAATGAAATGCATGCTAATTATGATAATCCTTTACACCATATAATTTAAATGATTTTGTTAGGACCGATCGCAAAATATAAACTAATGCGCGAAAATAAAAACCCCCGCGACGCACCCTTTGCTGTCGCACACTCTGCTCAAGCTGTGCTTTCAATAAAGAAATCGGCCCGGATAAAACCCAGCAATTAATACAAAATTATACAGCTACTACGGTAACCCAGCATAAATTAATATGTGTTGTATAAAAGGATGCATAAAAGGATGAAATTTTTAGGAGAATTTTGAAGTATCACCACTTCGCAGAAGACAGGCGTGTTTTGGCGTTTTGTTTGTTGAGTGAGGAGACCTAAATCTGGTCCTCTAGCCCCTAACCTTCTCACCTATTTTCAATAAGAAAATGACTGAAAGCAAATATTCTTTCTTCTGTTTATTATCTGTCTTCTTCGTCCCACCCTTTTCTAATAGGAAAAGGATGGGACTTAAAGAGAATATGACGAAGGAGGCGATGGGTAGAAAAAGTAAATATCCTTTCCTCTGTTTATCCTCTCTCTTCTCCTTCCCATCCTTTTCTAATAGGAGTAGACGTAGGCGAAGCTCTAAAAAGCTCTAAATTCATCCCGTAAAGGTCTAAAGTAGGAAATGCTTGTTTGTATGAAAAAATATTTGTAATCCAATGTAAGTTGACCTTAGATCTTTGTGTGTAATCAATCATATTACTGCTTTTCTGTACAATCGATAGTTAAATTAAATTGTACGGAACCGAGGGGAAAAGCTAATTGTTTTATAAATACGAAAGTTGAGATTTGAAACATATTTAAATGAGAGTTGATAGTAAGGCGAGACATAGACCATTCGACACTACTTTTTTTACCCGACTCACTCAGGGTGGTAATGTTTCTTTGTGTATCTATGTATATATGACCTTAAGCCTAATCAGCCGTTTAGCCGAAACTATTTTGAACAGTGTGGTGTTATTATATCCATATTCTTCCCCGGAGTATCTTAGGTATTATGATGAATTCAGTCGTTTTTTACCAGTGATTGATACCAATTTCCGAGATACGACATTTCCTCCTTTTGTGTCCTTATATAAATAACCATTTGTAACTAACCATGATCAAAATCACCTATTTGTCTTCCTCATTCAACCTGGACGTCAACTTACTGAAACTACAACCTATGCATAGGTTTTGTTAATTTTAGTCACAACTTTGATTACTAGTGAAAAAATTTAATTTCTCCACTTATACGCGAAAGAGGATGGCTTGTTGCAATAGCTGGTTATCCCACCAAATAGATACTTTACCAGATTTTGTGTTATGTTCCATTTTTGCATTCATTTCTCCGTCCGTCCGTTTCTTATATTAGGTAAAGTGTCGGTTCTATCTTATTATAGAGAAAAAGGAAAGTATCAAAAAGACATAAAATTGTATAAAATGTGTTTTATTTACACTTTGGAAGTATGGCATTGGATATTCTGTATTTACAAAGAGAGTTACTTATTTTGAGACCTTTGAATTATTTCCATTGAGCAATCGGTTCCTTATTGAGGCTGAGCGGTGTTGTGGAGGCGCATCAATTGTCTGCCAGTTGTGAGGGCGCAACCGACCTGCCTCCCGGGTGAGCCCTTAATAACGACCTTTAACAGAGTTCAAAGTCGTTATTAAAGACTTGTGGTGGTATTGTATCTTGAATTACCAAGCGTGAAGGCCAAGTCCGTAGGGGGCGACGAGGCCGTGGGCACCATAGCCGTAGCCGGCGTAAGCCAGAGGGGCGATGGGGGCGGCGAGGTGGGCGGCGCGGGCGGCGGCGATTCCGTTGTAGGCGGCGGCCTGGGACTGGGCAGCGGCGACCAGGTTCTGGGAGGCGGCCAAGCTTCCCCAGTAGGCGTTCTCGTGCAGGTCCCGGTTGGTCTCGGCCACTTGGCGCACTGCCTCGGTGTTGTGCTGGATGACGGCCTCGGCGGCGCGCGCCTGGCCTTCCCCGATGGCGCGGGCGTTGTCCTGCGCGGCGACGGTGGCGTCGATGGCGGCGGCCTGCACGTCACCGGCGTTGGCGCCGTAAACCAAGGGGGCGATCAGCCCGGCGGAGGCATAGCCGAGGACGGCAACGAAAGCAATCTGCAAGTTCATGGGATATTTTAGTGTTATGTTTTAAGAACTTCTTTTACTACTTTGATCAATTTGATGATATTACTGATCCGATGTTTTATACCGGCCATATTTAGCTATGTTTTGCCGTCTTTATAGTACAGATGGAAGTATAAAAAATAATGATCAAACAGTTTCTCAAACAAATATTTAGATCTGCTATTTACTACTCGTACGCGAACTTCATTCGCCCAAGAACTCATTAGCATGCGCTTATTTAGTTAAACAATAGCATATTATTCAATTGCGTAAGTTATGAGTAACGAAGCTGCTTTTAACCTTCATTAATACATACCATAAGTGCAATATACAATGATTTCGTAGTTTTATTGCGGCATGTTATTAAAACATTTTTAACTGTACCAACTAATTTGTTAGGAAGTTATTTGCAACAAAATTATCTGTAGGTGATTAAACTATGTTATTAATTCACCTTCTACTCGGTTTTGGCAGTGCATATCCAAACAGGGTATTAAAATTCGTTCAGAAATTATAATTAACATTGTTTGAGTAGTGTGCTGTACAAAATAATATCCGAACGCCGGCGTTAGGATATTTGGCAAGGTATCGACTTTTCGTTTCGTTCGTGTTAAAATGTCTAATTGGCGTAGAACTATTTTCGGCGTATTGTTTGCTATTAGGACATTGGGAAATTTAGTAGTGTTAAACTTTAAAGAAAAAAACAATTCTGTTATAGAATTTGGGTGGCTGGTGTGAAATATCAATTCAAATTATAACTAAAAATTATTGTGTCAAATTTAAGTCGTTATAACTTTATAGTTTGGGAACTTAGTAAGACTAAGTAAAAGTTATAAACGATAACTTATGTTTTGTTAAATTGTTGTTATTAAATTATATATTATTGTTATACGTATCGCAATGACGCTGAGGTATTTAGAAACAACGCGTGTCCAAAAATTATTCACACCACACCCAGTCCTGGACATGATAAACGCCTATTAAATTGAATCATTCAACCATGAGTCTTATTTGAAGTACTGGTTATATACTACTATGTACGTTCAAATTTGTTCTAGTTTAGGTTACTTGTTATATTTATATATTGATTTGACCTAACCTTCTCGTTTCGATTAATATATTGATCTACACGTCAAAGTCTAACTATATCATATTATTAGTTATTTACCGAATCTTGTATATATATTTCTACTGTATTAGAAACGGCTTTGACAATTCGAACAATATTTTGTATTTAAGTACAGTTTTTATGTTTAAATTTATCTATATAGGTGTCTTTTCCGTTAAAGCGTGAACTTGCACAAAAATATATATAGCTAATTTTTAAAGCGCCTCTTTTCGGCTTACATCGAATAAGGCACTTATTTGCTGGTACCTAAAATGTATATGAGATGCAGCTACATAACATTGCTCGAATACTAAATATCTTTTCCGAAACAACACGATCTTACAAAAGACTCGAAGGCAAGCTCGACAGCTAGTAGATTTATTAATAAAGTGGGATTTGCAAGTTTGTTACTTGATTCGTTAAATCGAGAGCACTATTATCATACTCATAATTCTTTTTGACAAAATCTGACAAATCTCATGTAGCATTTCATGAATAGAATTTAACTTTATACAAATAGATGGACATTTTTCAAAATGATGTAACTGTAATATTCATGAGCTACGATTGAATTGCGACCTTGACCAAGGAAGCGTTTCGCATGCTGAACACGTATTTGACCGTAAAACGTTGTCCAGTATCTTTAGACCTTCTTTTTCCATATTAATGTTCATCGTGTAATCCGTATTACCAGTACGTAGAGGCTGTTTTTGTTTAAACCATAAAAAATTAAACTTGCTATTCATGCGTTGGGAGGTCTCGATGGAATGATTATGAAACGTATGAATTGCCAGTTACGAAAAAAGTGTTTCCTTTGCCAACGGTGACAGAGTTTATGTTAAAATGTAGCAGTGCATCAGAGTTTAAAGTTCTATGGCTAATTTAGTGATTGGTTTAAATTGTTTACTGAACTGTACTGTGTGTTACTGTTTACAGGGAGAACAATTTCGAAGAAAAAAACAAATTAAAAATTAGAAGTTTAGTTGTATACGACGTTTTAGTACTGGAAACCCCGCATTACAAATAATTTGTAATTATATTTTATTACATTATTTTTTTATTAACATTGATTTTGTACAATTTATGTGAAAAATACTGAGGTGAGACAGAGAAAAAAAATTAACCAATATCTGTAAAATTACTCAGAAAATATAAATTATGATATTGTATTACCGAACGAAATGGAACAGAAATGTAACGAAATATTATGTGATCGTAGCTATTGAATTACCGAATTGGTATAACATGACGCGAATATATTACACTGTATTAGGAAAGCTTATAGAAAAGATAATAACAACAAAAGTCAATTGCAAGATTTAAGCAACTCTGTCCCAGTCGACACAACAATTTACTAATAGAATTAATGCTAGATTATCAATGAATCTTCTGCGACAAGGTTGTTAAGCTTAGTGATAAGAGGAAGCAAATTTTAGAATAGAGAATTGGAGCAAAATATTTTTTGTATTGGAATAAAAGAGGTAGTAAAATAGTTTGTTCCCTCATCACTTTTAGTTGAAATGATTATATAGAAAAGTGTTCGTACCAGGAATCTCATCGTGCACTTCTTGTCAGACTGCTCGATAGCTACTGAATGCTGTCCAGAGGCGCGCTAGGTCTTTTATACCTCTGTAATCAACATGGAGTTAATAATGAAAGTGCGGTAATCATTGATACCATATAACACTTGACTTTGGACGAGACATTGTAAAGGGTAGACGACGCCGTGTAAGGCCTGCTTACTGTCCGATGTATGAATTCTCAAGGCTCTTCTCGTTTTGGGGTAAACTGTCGCTCGTGGGTTATTCATCACAACGCACTAGGGACCTATTTTAGTTTAGTTTTACTTAAGCTTGTAGTTACGTACAAATGAAACATTTGAATATTTTTTTAGATAATCTCCATAAATATTATTATACTTAACTAAAATATTATAGCAATGACCTATTTTTATTGAGTTATGTGTACTAAAAGGTTTTATGTATACTGTTAACTGGAATTAGTTTTACCCCTGATGAAGCGAATTATGTTACTGCACTTATTTAACTGCACATAACACCTATTAAGAAATATGTATATCTATTGCTAACCTCATTATATTGAAAGGAGTTTAGAAATTGATATATGTTATCCAAAAAACACATAACGACACCGCTCAAATAATAATTCTAGAACATTAGAACAAAAGTCAGTCTTACAACCACTAAAACACATAATGATTTCTGTGTTTTAGTGGTTATCTATAGTAATATCACACATTGGAAAACACATAAAACTAATTTTACGAATTTTATCCTATTTATTTTACGTTTTTTGTTTCATTAAACTGAAACACTATTATTCACCTCAATTACCTGAATAATAATTGTAAATCTTAACTCCTTTTTTTGTATACCTGAAAATTGTGATGAGTTCAAACATGGATGGGAGTCACAAGGCAACGGTTATAGCGGTGTGTTGGTGCTTTATGTTACTGATAAACATACGTATAAGATAAACGCGTGCAATTATTGTGAGTCGCAAACACAGAAAATATCCGAATACCGAATGAGCATGCATGATTATGTGGCGAATCAGAAGTATGGCATAAGCAAGTATATAAACGTTTGTTGATCAATATGCCAGTTTAAAACATGCTGATTTCAAGCTAAGTATGTTCGTTTAATGTTTGCTAGTGGGTATTCTTTATTGGAGGCGTATGTAGCCGTGTTTATAGTTAGTATTTTAGGATTTGATTGTATCGAACCTTAATTATTCGATCATAAGTGTTCGAATGATTAGTCAGCTCATCTATTCCAGTAACAAGTTCAATTTTTTTTAAATACATACTAATATTTTAAGCAAATTCCTAAGCAATGTTTTGATTGCATTGTTGCAATGTAAGACACATTCCACAATGCTTTGAGCCTGAACGCAGGAACCTTCACCGCTAATCTGTGTGGGTCATCGCTCTAAACTTAATTATTAGTAAATGTTCAGCATAATTAAAAATAATAAATTTTAATATAGAGTTACTCATTATATTAACGTTTGGAAATTATTAAAGTAACGCGGCTGTAGAAATATGCGTGTGAATGAAACAAGATAGGTCTTGATATCGTATCAGAGAGTAACTAATAGTTTTAGTCATAAGGATCGTGTTTCATTAAGTTTTTAAAATAAAAAATTGAACAAGTGACTCAAACGTACTCTTCTTATGAGAAAAGTTATGAATTCCCACGTTCTATGCTATGTCTTCTTCGATTTTTCTACATATTCATAGATTTACATCTTCTCTGACCAACACTGCACTTTAATTTCCTTAGTTTACTTTTAGGGGAAAGGTATTCTCAATTATAACAAAATCCCTTGTAAATTCCTCGGCATTCAATCTATATTAATGCTTCTTACTAAAAAAGTACCTTTAAATTGCTTTATTATCCTGGAAATACGTTTGTCGTTATACAATATTGCCTGTTCTTTCATACCCAACACACACTTTATACAATAAAGTCGGCATTAATACAGCATGCATCTTGAAAACTTAGTAATATTACTCTTAAGTAAAGAAATTAAATGCCTATCTCACTTGTCTATCAATTAAAGAACAAAATCAGTTTGAATATAATGCTTATATCCAATGCACTATTCGAATAAATTGACATCCCTGTAACTGTAGTCTTTGCGTTCAAGAATAAAGGCAAGTGCGAGCGACAGCCCTGCACTTATTTACGTTTATAAATGTCACACGGACGGCTCGAAGCTGAACAGCTTGGGTGGAGCAGGAAGCTATGTAGTTCAATAACAATATTAAAAAAGAACATAAAGTAATGATTGGCATTTAAAAAGGAGCTCCGTAGATCTTAGCTCTCGAGTGTAATGCCTATGCTTTAAAACGGGCGCTTGTCTATCTCTATAATGTTTAATATTTATTTCATTTAATACGGAAACGGAATTACTATAGTAGCTCGGCGTTAAATTACGATTTAACTTATGGATTCGACTCCAGACTTATACCAACCATACCAAGACACTAGGTATCCTGTGCATATTTTAAGTTAAGTTATTGATGATTATTTATTTTTCTAAACGAGTTTTAAGTTCAACATGTATTTTTGAAGTGAAAACTTCTCTAGCTGCGTTAGATGATATTTGGTAAGGGAAAATCTTATAAGTTCGCGCGAACATGCTCAACATCCATTAGCAAAACGCATTTTCAACATGCTTATTTGAATTTGGAAGTTATTATTTATTTTTGAACTAATGTTGCCTTCCCACCTGTCTTGAGTTTTCACTTCTGGCAGTCTATAACTGCCTGTGTTTTTTTTTAAATAAGATGGGATTACTTCTTCTCGCATTATGTTTGACGGTAATAGCAATCTGACTTCTCTAAAGCTCCTCTTAATTTATCCTGTAAAGCAAAGCGGACAAGCAAGTTTTACTTTATTATTTCATAGTACCAATCCAGTTCGTCGTTACACTCAATTTATGATCTTATAGGATCATAATTCTTTTAAGCAACCTGCGATAGAGGTGTTTTTTTTGAATATTACTTACGTAAATTATTTTTCATTATACGAAACTAACCTGTCGTGACCGAGCCCGATGTACGATATTTATATCAATTCTTTTAATCGCTGTTGGAAGGACCCAAACAAATGTCTATTTTTAGTAATAATTTATTGTTTGTATATGAATATAATCTGTACAACAAATATATCTGTAGATATAGTACTGTGTACTATAATTATGTGAGAATATAGAAAAGTGTAACAAAGTGATTCGTTTGACTATATTTGTATTTATTTCTCGAAACATTGTATAACAACACCAAATAGGTTGTCTAGGTTGGTCTCGCGCCGTTATCGCCTTACAATCATATTACCGCATTCCACTAAGAGGCGCCATAACCTAGTAAAATTAGTATTCCATATTCCTTAGTAGGAATATACCTTCCCATCCTTTTCTAATAAAGAAAGGTTTTGATGGGCGATGCGAGCGTATGAACAAGTATAGGAAATATCCTTTTTCCTGTCTGTTCCTTCCTCTATACATTAAAGGTAGGCAACGCATCTGCTTCCATTGTTCGCCACCTTTTTCCATGAAAAGTACACTTTTGACAGTGGCAGACAGATAGATTTAACAGTGGTAGAGCTCGCAACAATAAAATCTGTTGCACGAATGGGCCCGCTCGACCGGTGAAATACCACGACCTCACAGAAGACAGGCGTGAAGTAGAACTATACTACGTTTCGTCTGATGAGTGAGGTGCCAGAGGCCCAATTTCAAATCTCTTCCCTTTCTTTCCTTTTCCCGTCCTTTCCTAATAAGAATGGGATGAGAACGGAAAGAGATTTGAACGAAAAGGGGATGAATGGGGAAAATATTTTTTTTCCTGCCTACCCCCTCCTCTGTCCATTATAGCCAACGCATCTGTAACTCATTTGCTTGTGCATCGTTACCCATAGGCACCCTATGGGTAGCGAACACTTAACATCAGATGACCCGCTTGCTCGTTTGCCACCTTCTTACATAAAAAGACACATTTGATACTGGGAGCAGTAACAAAAACATCTGTTGCACGAATGGCCAGGTACTCCTTATATCGCCCTTCGTTAGTATGTCACTAATCTAATCGATATAAGTCCTCCTGGTGGGGTTCTTCGGGGAGCTGGGCTGGCCGGATTGATTCAAGTCCACGCCCACACGCAAAATACGCGCTCGTCGTGGAGTTGCGAAAACGTAGACCCCAACTACTAAGTTCTCTTGGGACGACCGTAGTCAACACTGCCATATATGATACTGAATAAAATATGAACTGCGTCGGTAAAATACTAAAAGGATATTAATTGTACTTCTAGTTAATGAGTACATATGTATGCCTACCTATAGCTACCTAAAGATGTCCAAAAAGCAATAGAGATGTGTCAGGACTCTAACCCACGTACTTGGCCACGGACTTGAGATAGTGCGATCTTTTCTTTTGGTGCACTATTCAAGAATGTACCAACAAAAATGCAAGTTTGGTACACAAAATGGAATCATTAATATCTACTTTTCTATTAAATGACTGCCTTACATGCGTAAATCTGTATTTGTACTTATAAAATTATTTCACATAGTTGTAATAACTAATAAACCTTATTTATCATTATACTTTTAATGTAAACGAGGTGCTGCGATCTTAATAAAAACTCCACAAACGACGGATTGTGACTATATTAATTCAATTCGCTCTGTAAATGGCTGCAACTATCATTTCTTATTATTAACTTAGTGCTTGGTGGCTGTGGAGTGACAGATGGCGGCACTTAAACGTACGCGAGTAATCATTAATGGTGCAGTTTAAGGACGATAGACAACTGCAATTAATATCGCACAATTTCAATAAATAGTAATTAATTACACCAATGTCTTTTACATAAATTCGCGTGGTTAGTAAGATACTTGCTTTTCACGCAGCAGGTCGTGGGGTCGATTCCCAACCCAGGACAGACATTTGTGTGCATGAACATGTTTGATTATCCTGAGCCTGAGTGTAATTATTTATTTACAAAAGAAAATATTAGTTATCTGATGTCCATAGTACAAGCTCTGCTTAGTTTGGGATCAGATGGCATTGTGTGTATAATGTCCCAGGATATTGTTACTGTGAAGGAAATGGATACTATTCTTAAGTCGTAGCAAATATGGATAATCAGTCATAAATAATGTTATTTTGATTTTTTATCTGCATACCTTTGGCTAATTCTGTTATTTTTAAGTTCCCATTATGGTTTCTATTATTCTAATACCTATGGATAATGAAGCCTCACAGTCCAATCTATATGTCACAATTGGTTATAACAATTAAATCTGCTATACGACAGAGAGGGCGTACTCCCTCCTTAAAGGCCTGTAACGCATCTGCAGTTCCTCTGGTGTCGCAGTTGCTCATGTCGGTGATCAATTAATATTAGACGACTCTCAGCTAATTTGCCCCCTTATGCTATATAAAAAATGCTGAATCATTATGTAATTTAGTAGTATATAA
>JWHW01033140.1:10956-39168 GCA_000931545.1 Papilio glaucus | reverse complement strand
AGTTGCTCATGACCGTCGGTGATCAATTAATATTAGGCGTTTCTCAGCTCGTTTGCCCCCTTATGCTATATTACTTATGCTATATAAAAAAATGCTGAATCATTATGTAATTTAGTAGTATATAAATTAGGTATAATTTTTATTTCTATCATGTCACGATTTTTCATTCCTTTAATTTTAGCGGTTTTTTTATTCTTCAAAGTATACTGCTCTTTAAGGGACAAATAGCGTGAATATATAGATTTCAAATTGTGTACAGAATGGATTACGATTGTACGAATTGTACTGGACTAATGAAGCGTGTAACCATCTGTTGCACGGACATGAGGAAATTGTTTGTTTACGATTACACCGTTTTAGTAAAAAAAACGTTAAAGATAATTGCTAGTCATATTGCCCCTAAAATACTTGTTAAAGTTTACATAAATATATCTGAAGATGATCATAAAAAATACAAATGGAAAGTTTTTGATGTAAAATCGTGGTTCCGTACTTTTTAAGGATCTGATTAATGAATTGGTAAAAATATAATTTATTTGGGTATTTTCCGTTATGTTTCTACGGTTTTATTTCAGTGTATCTACACTAAGTTCACAGGGCTTGAAAGGATGAATGAAGGGAGAGTAACGAAACAAATTTATGTTGCAAAAGTGAGTGGCAGCGTTGGCAGAGGACGTCCAAGTTATATCAGATTAGTGACATACTATATAAGGGCGATGTAAGGAGTACCCGTAACCAACGAGCGAGATGTATGGATGCAGAAGTAACAAAAGAGATGTGCTAGGATCGCGCCAAATGGAAATCCATAATTTTTGCCTACACCTCTGGGTTATGGGCATGAGCGCAGGGCATTTTGAGATGGCTTCCTCATTTGAGTGTCAGGGGTTCTTCGTGAAATTATTTTGTTAAGTATATTGTTTTTTATTTAGTCTAAGAAATAAACTGTTCATCAACTCGTTATTTCTTGCTATTACATGTGTAATTGGTAGCAAAATGTAAATTAGAAATATATACAATGGACTCTAATTGAACACAAAGAAAAATAAAACGTTGTGGAATTTATTGAGCAGATAAATAAGGCTGGTTCTAGAAATTGTTTGTTAATAACAGCTACGCAATTTAACTGCGATAGATAATGACACGGTTCGTTTATTTTAAATGAGAGTGATTTGTTTCTAGTGAATATTTCAATCTTTTAAAAGTGGACAGAGGTTAAAAAAGACTTTGAATTTATATGGACGAATAAGAATTTATTAAAAAATCAACTCAATTGCTTTTCTGTCGCCTACATATTTTTCGTTTTATTCCCGAATGCCGGCCATTGATATATTATAGCTCAATCAACTTACACGTTGAACGTGATATAGCAGAATATTTAAGCTGACATCTTGTTGATTGACTACTTGCCTTGCGAAAATTAATGAAACAATATTCTGGATGAAGACATGTACAAAATATTTTTTGGTCGCACCCACACCCCTGCAATTAGCCCGAGCTATTTCATCATCTCGCTCTAGTCGACCTTCCGACCGGTGCCAGTGCCGCCCTCCTTGGTTCTGCTTGCATTCCGATCGCAATTAAATCTCTATATATTATTTAATTATAAAACCAGTGAGTGCCCTCGTGTGCGTACGTGACAAATGACACAAAGTTGAAACGCCTAGGGCTGACAACATTCACATTCGTACCAGCGTGCATATAACGAAAAAGGAAGAAACTCTTCCGACCCTATTACGCTAGTTAGTGTATCAAAACCAGCATTTTATGCATTCAAATTTCATCGATGTTTAATATTATAAAGAAAAAAGATTTGATTGTTTGTTTGTTTTTCATAAACTCAAAAACTACTGAACCAGTTTTAAAAATTATTTTACCAATAGAAAGGTTTTCTATCAACGAGTAGGTTAGGCTATATTTTATTTGTCTATCTATTTATCCGAGCGAAGCTGGGGTGAGTTGCTAGTATGTACTTTATGTGAACACACTAGTTCAATGAACAGATCAAGCAATTTATCTTTCTCCGTGGACACCCAACAGGTTTCATTACAGGTTGCATTGAAAGATCTTACAGTGGAAATAAAAAAAAGGTTTAAGTCTTCTTTAATTCTTGTTTTTATTTTGAAAATTTCCATTGTTCCTATTTATACAATCATACATAAAAACACTTCCATGACCTGGAAGGATTGCTAGAGACATGCATATCTCTTGCTTCATTCATCTTAATGTATCTATTCATACGTACTTGTTATTTGCGTAAACCCCTAAAGTACGCATTTATACATTATCCTTGAAATCCTGAATCTTAATATAGATATAGGGAATATTTTATTTGGGTTAGGACATCTTGTTAGGATCAAAATCACACTAGGTGTGGGATTCTTTTAGGACACATAAAAAATACGTTTAACCTGATTATCTATATATTGCAAACGTGTAACGAAACGAATCAAACAGAAAAATAGGTGAGCGCAAAACACGCGAAGTTCCCGTTACGTAAACCGGCTGTTGTTATATCATTTTTTATTACTACCACTAGGTGGCGTTATTCTCATTTTATTCTAATAGTCTCGAAAAGATGAATTGATTGCGTGAAAGATGACATGATCAAGAAGGTACGTCTGAATTAACGGATAATAGATCGATGTGGAAGTCGAATACCAGTTATGCCGACCGCACAAAAAGCGGGAAAAGGGCAGGGAGAAGATGCGATGCATAGATCTGATACAGACCTAGCTAATAAAAGTATATTAAAAACCTTACAACCCTGTCTAAATTAAATTGGTTTGTTATTTCCGACAAGTTTTTACTTTAACAATTGCTTCAGGCGTAAATAATGAGCACGAAATTTTACAATTCTCCATATATGTATGTTGACTGAGAAACCAGTTTCTTTCAGACGCTATGTTCCAACTGATCTTTGTGTTTATAAATAAACTTTATAGGGCAAGTTCACTTGAGCAATAACGCCTCCCAAAGAACTCATTAACATATCATTTTAAATTGAAACATTTAAATTTTTTTTTATAAAGAATAAACTAGCGCTTGACCACAATCCCACCCGATGCTAAGTGGCGACGTGGTCTAAAGATGGTACGCACTAGAAACAGCCTATTCACTCTTCTCTTGAAGGTACCCACGTAATTCTTATATGTAACTTATCAAGGATTGATATAACTTGCAAAATGTAACGGTTATCATAAATACTTCAAGGTCTTGTCAATTGTTTTATGTATGAGAGCTTAATTCTTAGTAGTTTAGTTATTTATCGCTTACTCATGTAACTAATCAACACCGATAGAAAATGGGTTTTATTAATTGGATTTTATTATAGCGAAATTCTTAAATTATCTTTAAATTGTTCTTTGTGAGACTTGCATATCTATGAACTGATTTTATTATTTAATTAAGCACTTATGCCAGTTAACTCAACCCAAAATAGCAGTTCTTGTTTTATGTCATCAATGTAATTGATATGGTCTCGGACGTCTCCTTCCCACACTGTTTTCATAAAATATAGTTAAACACTTTTTGACGTGAATAGACTGGATTTAGATAGTAATGTCGGGCTACTAAATCCTTGCGAATCTATCAATCAATTTTAGTAGAATAAAACAAAAAGTTGTAGATAATGATGAAATGGACAGATGCGATTAACGGCCAGCAGGTAGAGGTGGCGGGTACTGTTTGCTGCCGAATCTACCGAAGCGTACTAACCACGACCACTCTGAAAAGAGTGAAGCGACAGAGCAGAAGAAAACAAAAAGTCAATTTATAAATAACGACATAAGTTCCCATATTTTTTTATACTGCTGGTACATCCTTACGAGTTTTGTGTCCAAACACACACTTTCATTGGGAAATAAAAGTGGGAAGGAAAAGGATTAAGCAGTAGGTATGCGGGATAATATTGAAGAAGAGAAGACAAAATACTATGTATTTAGGAATATGCACTGGTTTTTCCTAATGGAACATGACATGGTGGCGAACTAGACTGACTTTTATACCGATCTACAATCGAGTGGAATTTACTCACATTTTATTTTTTAATTATTTTATATGATTTTTAAAAAGTCCTGTGTCTGATTATTATACGTTAAATATTCGCAGTTTGCCATCTGTTGTATTTGTTATATTATCAACAGCATAACATAAGGTTGAATCAATTTTTCAAGATCAAACCTGGTTCAAACGTTGCATTGTAATGCAGTTATCGATAGTGTGCTAAAGGGCGTGATGAATGCGGCCAGACCGCATAGCGAGCGTCTATCGTCCCACGTGCCACGCTGATTGCTTTTTGTACGGCTCGCTATCTCGTACCGGAATCTTTTGTTATTAAGATATTGTTGCCCACTGATCAGGGACTTTAATATTCAAACGTAAAAATGTTGGTTGTTGAAAATAATTTAGTGCGGAATAAATTTTTAATATAAAATACAGAAATTTTGTTATATTATACCTACAAACGGCTAGGCAGTTAACCATGTAAATTGAGGAAGTAATGATAACAACACTAATGCATATTTGGAATTGTTCAGAATGCCCAAACATACAGAAGTACTTTTTAAAACGCTTCTAAAGAATTTTGTTTTTACCTACTCTATAAATCTCTGTCGCCTTAAACTTGTTTGACATTTTCTTCCATTTCTTTCTTAAATTTATTAAGTAAATGACCTTCTGCTTCTTCTTTGTCGCTTCACTCTATTCGTGATGATCACGTTTCGGTAGATTTGACTGGAGTCAGTATCCGCCGCATGACGTCTCGCTAAGGAAATGATGTTACCCAAAATAGTCGTATATTTAATTTAATTTATTAAAGTTATAAATCGATATACTGCAAGGACAAATGCATGATACATGCACCAACAAAAACCGAAACGAATTCCCTAAGCAAAAGGTTAACAAACTTAATACCGGACAAAGAGGTGAGATAGTCGATTCGCATCATGCGTGCTTGCTTCACGCCCGTGTCCTGGTCACCCCGTTTCGCTCGGGTCGTGAGGAGAATATTCAGCGATGTATGCTCTTCGAAATGGAAAGTTATATTCGCTTTTATTGCGTCGCATTGTATTAAAGGACATCATTGGATATATCTAACCATGTAGTTATCGTAAGTTATCAAGGTATTATATTTCTCTCTCGGTTTTTTATAGCTAAATGTATCTGGATTCTTGCTCCTATCTTAATTTCATCAATAGATGTAAGGAAATATTCAGTGGCTATGCTTTTATACGGAGTAACGCAATTGAAACAAGTTCGTTGGGGAAACCTTGGTTTAGCATTTGATTTGCATGTGCATAGTATTCCATATCAAATCTAATAAATAATAAATAAATCACCCTTTTCTAGAATGTTCCCCACTGCAGGGGCACAGGCCTCCTCTCCGAGAGAGGGAAGAGTCTATAATCTACCACGCTGGCCCAGTGCGGGTTGGTGGATGTCACATGTCTTCGAATTTATTGGTTCAATAACGTTCTCACGAGGTTTTCATTCACCGTTTTTGGAGCAGTGGTGATGAAATAAATTAACACAAAGTAAAGCGCCTGCCTGGGTTCGAACCCGCGACCTACGGCACGTAAGTCGGGGCCTAAACCACTGAGCCATCACTGAACCTAAAATATATTAGAACTTTATATATTAATGTATTAGATGTTGCACCTATTACCCAGCGTATCACATAGGCTGCGCGTTCAAAACCCAGCGTTATTCTAACATTATAAGATACTTCTGTAAAATGAGAGACAAGTAGGTTTTAGATTTCTACTCTGTGGACATTAAGAACTATGTTATTCATAATTCTTACTTATCTTTCATACTTTAAGTCTTATAGCCGTAATAAATAATATCATACTTTGTTGACTCCTCATTCCTTCCTATTATGATACAGGTGGTATAATTTGCATACTCGTAAGTTGTATATTTTTACGATATTGAAAGTTCTTATGCCGTAATCATTATTCTAGATACATCCTTAATTGGGAATTATTCACTTTTCACGTGATAAATACTCTGTTTCCTTTATGTTATAAAGAATTCTAAGCATGATATTAACATACGCGTTTTCTGCTTACTAGTGGAACTCCTTTTTAGATGAAAAGGCGAATGCAAATGAACCCAAACAAAGCGCCAATGTAAAGTGCAGTCCGAATGGAAAGTTTTATTAGAAATACGATAGACTATTAACATTCGCTGGCTACATTTTTGGTGTAATAACAATTTATCTTCTTTATATACACATTTCAACTTTCAAGAATTCCTCGCAGCGTGCCTATTCTTCCTGGAATGTAGTATAATGCGACTTATGTGGAGTCCATGGTTTGTTTAAATTCTAAACAGGGCATTTAATATAAACGGTGTTGGCTTCACAAAGCTTTTCACAAGCGTTTTTAAAATTTTGTATCCCGTATATTAATAAATACCATACATATAGATAAAAATACATCAGCATTATATTTTTTACACCTTCTAGAGGACTCTTAACCTCACTGAGTCTTGTACAAATTCAAAATGCTGAAACATTCATGTTTGCGGATGATACATTATATTATCTCATGACCGTATTTAGGAGACCTTTAAGGTAGCAGAAAATGGACTGACGACTGTCACAAGATGGATAGAAAACAGCTAACTTACCCTTAAAATTTGTTTGTGAGGTGTTAAACCTCACAAACAAATTTTGTGTCCATTCACAAAACTGCAAGATCTAGACCCCTGAGCGATTACTCAATCACTATACACGAAGCTCCCTGCAACAGGAACCTAATACACAAAAATGAGTGCGCCTGCTCTAATATAGAACGAGCAAGCATAAGTACCTTGGCGTTGAATTATTATACGCTTGATGAGAAATTAAATTGGGGGAAAAATAGCAGCTGTATAGCAAACTGAATTAGAAGGCTAATAATCATCTTTAGAAAACTGCGAGCGGTTGCATCCCACAAACGTCTACCCAAAATTTACAATGCTTAAGCAAAGGCTTAGAATAGTATAATTTTGAGTAGTAGAATAGTTTCGTTTTGTATGATTCACATACAATTTATAAAGTTAGGGAAGTCATTAGTCATAAAGGAGCCAAGGCCATAATGAACCAGCTATGTGGAAAGTATATAATAAAGATTTATTTATTATTATTATTTCTTCGGGCGTGGTGGCCGGCAATGAAATATCTTCATCTTTAACAGTGGTAGAGTTCGCAATAAGAACATCTGTTGCATGAACGGACCGGTTCGACCGGTGAAATACCACGACCTCACAGATGACAGGCGTGAAGTAGAAGTATTCTGCGTTTCGCCGAGTGAGGTGCCAAAGGCCTAATTCTAGTCCTCTTCACCTTCTTAGCAAATCCTTTCCTTATCCTTTCTATATGCAAAGGATGGGAAGGGGACGAGGGCTTGATGGTGGAGGGGATGAATAGGAAAGGGAAATAATCATTTTCTGTCTATCTCCTCTATTGTCCACTAAAGGTAGGCAAGGCATCTGCAACTCATTAGCTTGTTGCTGATGCCTATGGGTAGCGATCACTTTATATAAGGTGCACCGATTGCTCGTTTGCAACCTTCTACTAAAAAAAAACCATGGATAAAATCATTTTTTTTTGTGCTAAGGAAATTAAAGACACGTATGTAATTACAATTTATTTTTAGCATCCAATAATTTATTGGTGATTTATAAATGAATTACTGTTTACCATACGGCCTTGTAATAGCCAGGGTTCAATAACTGGGCGTTGTAATTCGGAATGAGAGTAGGAAGATATGATTTCAAACCAGGAACATACGAGATAGGCGCAATGCCCGGATTCAACCATGGCTGAGCCACAAAGGCAGCAGAGATCACGGGCGACGGGTGTGTTTGAGTTAAAGTAGCAAAACCTGTGCTTTCTTCTTTTATCGCTTCCGGAGCTTTTACTGCTGCGGCAGTTTCAACTTTTGCTGCTTCAATTTGAACAGAATCTTCCGAGTTTTGTACATTTTCAACGGGTTTGCTTTCAGCTTCTGCAGATTTGACCGCGGCTGCCGCTTCGTTTTCGACTTTTTCTTTTTCTTCTTCTGTCTTAGCTGCTTCGGGGACTGCACTCTTTAATTCACCCACTATAGCGGCGTTTTGTACAATTGGCTGGGCAACAACAGCGGTAGGTACTGTGTACGCTGCCTTTGCAACATCACTCGCTGCGCTCGCGATAGAACCATCGACTTGGGCTTCTGCGGTTTTCAGAGCATCCAACGCTTGCCACTTTTTCTCTTCAGCTGCCCAGAAACTTTCCTCTGCTCTTTCTTTTCCTAAGTCATTCGCTTCAATAATACCTTCATCTTGTTTTTCGATTGCTTGTTCGGATAATTCTCTCGCCTGATCAGCTGCAGCTCTGGTAAGGTCCTGCACTTGAACCTGTGCGTCTATTGCTGCAGCTTGTAGATCACCTGGAGGGATAGTGGGCACAGCAGCTGGAATAGCTACAATGGAATAAGCCAGGGGTGCAATTGGAGCGAAGAAAGCACCAGAAGGCGCGGCAGTGGCGCAAGCCAGGACGGCGGCAGATAAAACCTGAATAACAAATGAATATTTAGAATAATAATAAAAAGTGTTGTGATCGTAAACAATCGCGACAAGCGTTTTTCAATCAAGAATTTACAATTGTAATTTGTAGAATGCGATAACTATCCGAAGGTTAACTGCAAGTTAGCTAGTGTATTTAAATTAATGTATGCAATTAAAAAATCACTCGAAACTTTACTTCTTACTCTACACGAATTTTGTTTGAAGAACTGATTGATGCAAATACTTTAATTTAATGAGATAAAGAAACATTTGACTCCTTGGTCGTTTACCACATTCTAACATAAACGAGAATATCGTTATAGTTCTATCCTGTATTACATGTTAAGCGATGCCAAGTGATATATTCATATTCACGGAGATGTCGTTGCTGGTAACCTTATTGACGGTTCTTACAGCTTCATCTGATACAGGGCTCGCGATCCGAGTGATCTTGAGCTAAAAGTAAAAAAATCTAGGTCCCTAATTTAATCTAGGGGCCTAGTTGCTGGATTTAGTAGCTATCGGTGTGGGTGATTCAGGTAGTACTAGTGTAAGTAGTGTCATGTATAGTTTTTAAAGTATTAACTGAAGGAAATATTTCATAGAGGTTTAGTAAAAAAATTAAGGATCTCTTAAACTATGAAATTCAATTTTTAATTTACGGACTTATTAAAAAAAGTTTATCATGTATGTTTGTTATATATAATAAATGTTATATAAAAATGAAACGGTATTTAATAAATTGAAATGATATTTAGGCGCGATCTTAGGTTCTAATTTAAAAAAAAAATATTTTAATAGTTCATATGAATAACAAGTTAAATAAATAAATGAATATTCGCTAACGCTTGTAACACAAAGGGGTAGGCAGAGATTACGTATTTCCATTTGACGCGATCCTGGCATACCTCTCTCACTTCTACATCCATACATCAACGCATAAAATACAAATTTATTACATAAAAAGTGCTCAATTTAAAAGAAAAATTCAGTTAAATAGGCTACAAGTAAAATTAAGCCACTTTTATATTGATCACATTTCACAATTAATACACTAAAACAAAGAAACACGGATAGACTGACCAGAACTCTCATCGTGCGAGATGTCTCGAAAGCTACTGATTGCCCTCATCTCGTCTCGATCGGTTTTTATAATATCGCGTCATCACCTACAACCTGTATATAGAACAAGAAGACTGGAATCTGTATGCTAAGTTTGTTGAAAAAAAAAAATATTAAAAAAAGTCGCCCGGACAAGGGCGGAAAGAATGCAGGAAGCGCGCGCTTTTCGACAACCGATGGGCGCCGGTTTAATTGCCGTGGTTGATTTTCGACGTAGTGAACTTAAGTAACAATTTTGACGTCTCCTATGACGCATTAGTTTGACGCGCGGCTGCGTTCTAATATTTTCTAGACAATAGTGTAATAAAAATCTGACAGTTCGACTTTACAAAAAAAAAAAACAAACTTCGGTGCCTTATTTTCAGTTTATTATTAATATCTATATATATCTACAAGGACATAGTATCCGACAATGATATGATAACGTGAAATTGTAAATCGAAATTAACCGCGTACTCTTTACTCGTCGTTAGTGTTTACGTGTTTATTAAAATTTGATGCTCGCGAATTATCGTGATGTTTGAACATTCAATATTCAAGCGTGAAAGCGTGAAAAGGTTGAAATTCTGTTGTACGCAAAATTGAACCCGCTGAATGTTATGTCCCAATTTTGATGAGGGGATGAAATAAGGGTTGATTTTTTTATATAGAAATACGATACCTCCAAAGAAATTTTATACTAAAGCTAATTAATACAAAATAAAAAAAATAACTATTTGAGTAGTAAAGCTTAAATATCTGAGTTATTCAGACGTAGTGTTGAGGATTCAACAGTCGAAATATTTATCGAATTACATTAAAATCAAAAATATCTTGTTTAGAAAATAAATCATTTTGTTCAAAAAAATGCTAAGTTAGCAAGATTCTGATAATCTTTTTCGAATCGTGGACATTATTTTCTGTCTGTATAATTGTCAGAGGTTGGCAATAAAATATACGGAAGTTTGATATCAAATCATAATTATACCAAAGGCACAAACAATTTAGTGAAAACGGAATGTATTTATGTTTGCTCTTGAAAAATGTATAAATGCATTTTTTTATCTCGGCATAAATTATGTGAAAGTGAGTATTAAAGACAAGAAACAATTTATGTCATAAGCAATGTAAGTACAGACAGACATTTTTCCTTATTACATATTTATAATCTTGTTAATGACAAAATGTAAATTGGTATGTCTGAGTACTTGAGCACTTGCAAGTCCATATTATTGGATTTAAGCGGTAAATGTCAACGTTTAGTTTTTTTAATATAAATTGATATAGTTTTGAAAATGTCAGTGGCTTAAATTGATGTTCCCGGTAATTGCAGATGTGTAGGGTTTCTTAGTTCAGTGTTGCCATATGCTGCTTACACACGCGTCTTACGTTCATGGTTTTGTAAATTTGTTTCGATTATTTTATCTAAATGAAATTTATTAATTTAAATTTTTAATATTAAATATTTGATTTGTAATTTAATTTGGTCAAAATATTTCATGCATTTATATCTAACCAGGGTAAGTATGAATTCGTTAGATTTGACATTTGCTAATTAAGCCCATGTTTTACGATACGTTTATCAGGAAGTTTTGAATATTATTTTCAGCTATTCATTTTTATTTATTAGCTAGGACACATTTCTGATGTTGACCATATCATGAGTAAAATGAGTGCTAAATGTCAAAATCATCAGTTCAATGTTACACGATCTAGTTCTAGTTTTCTGTTGAAACACCGTACGTGCTTCTATGACGACTTTTTGTGACAAAATTGTGTTAGTAACTGGTCTAGTCACTAGAGATGGGTGTTTTTATTAAATTTTGTCATCGATGCGCATCGTTAATAATTAAGCCGTGTCCGTTGCTGGCAACGTTCTTTCATGCATCGATGTTTGCCAACTGTAGATGCCGTTAGACAAAATTACTGTCCGCTGATATCTGCGCATCTCATAATTACTCGGTAACGGTGGCATAAATCCATAACGTTACGACCTAACTTCATATATATAATTATAGTAATGATAATTCCGCAAGCAATTTAACAGTGGTAGAGCCAACAACATCTGTTGTCCGAATGGGCCGACTCCACCGGTGAAATACCTCGCAGAAGACAGCCGTGAAGTGAAAGTACTCTACGTTTCTTCTGATGAGTGAGGTGCCGGAGCCCAAATTTCAGTCCTCTTCCTCTTCCCACCCTTTCCTCATAAGGATAGGATGGGAACGGGAAGAGGATTGGACGGGAGGGGGTTGCCTGGGAAAAGGAAATATCCTTTTTCCTGTCTATGCCTTCCTCTGTCCATTGTAGGTAGGCAACGCATCTGCAAAACATTTGATGTTATGGATGTCTATGGGTAGCTCTTGCTTCACATAATGTGATCCGCTTGCTCGTTTGCTACCTTCTACCATAAAAAAGCGCTTGCACCGATTTATTATTATTTTATTATTATTGTATCCCTCGCAGAGTCAGAGAGTGGGACTCTTCGAGCCAAACTTCGATTCGGTGTCACTGGCTCGCATCGTTGTTAGCATTGGGTAATGCGCGCGCGTTTTTCAATACATCGGTATTGTATTCTGATATCGATGCTCAAAACGTTTTTACAAAAACCATCACTACTAGTCACTCACGGTAAAATAGGAAAATCGTTTACGACTATCCCGTAATGTAGTCAGTCAGCCGATGCTACATTAAGGTGCTATAAATAGTTTTATATTAATATAATCAAAGGCCATATCAAAATATACATATATTTTATAGAGAATACATTTTCTTTTGTTGATCTCTGACAGGGAATATCTGGTAGGAAACAAAGAGCCCTTTATCATGGTATGCGATCGCTATGCAAGGGCGATTACCCGTGGTCTTACTTTCCGCCGGACTTGAACCGTGACAAGCGGGCAACGACCGATGGCGGCGACGCATGCGTTCGCTCCCGCCTGTCGACATCACGACACGATCGTGCTTTTGTTCGAACTGTACATTTGTCTGTCAGATCAACGTCGATATGGTAATTGAGACAAGTTTATGATATTTGTTACTCTTGGTTTAAAAATGAACAATAAAATAATCCTTTAAATAACGGTTATTAAAATGTTACTTCTTTTGGTCTATCAATGTCGAAGCATCATTATTTTTAGTAGAATAAATGTGAAGTAACATAGATGAGTCGCTTTCTTACTTTCTTTTCGATTACCTTCTCACGTGTAGTTTCAACATCAATGTTTGTAAAAAAAGCTTTGAAAATTATAAAATTACCTTATGATGGCACGCGTTGAAGTCTTTTACTCTAGTTATAGAGTTTCGGTAGGAAAGTAAGAAAGTCTTTTTAGTGATTCGAGATTTATTTTTGGGAATCAAATTATGAATTTTGAAAACATACTTTCGATGTGCGTTTCCTTTGCTGCAAGTTGCTATCAAGTTTTGATGTGATTATACAGTGCTGCAATTTGGTAGTTGCACACTCAGGCAATACCCAGTACCCAGTACCCTAGGTCTACCTAACTACGCACTAATTTAAAAAAAGATCTTTATTTTTAAACTATATTTTCATGTTTTCCGTAAACCTAACCTGATTTAATTTATTGGCTACATAATTATTACAACTTTTGCAAACATGCTTCACTCACATCGCGTGAAGCAATTTCGCAACATCACATTTTGCAAGTGCGATTCTCTCAGGCGTTTCATTATTATCGTGTCATACAACGATCGAATATCTCACGACTATTTCACCTACAATTTGAAGAGTTAAATAAGCTCTAGAATGTAAGTAATATAGCAAAAGTTATCAAAGATTCTATTAGACATTTCATGTACTTTAACTAATTGATGTAAAGTTAATATAAGTCTGTTACTTTTGTACGGGGGTTAGAGATAGTGACTTTTTTATTTCTATTTTGGACAATTATGTTGTATACTTGGCACAAATGTTAAGATCTACTCTCGACACGGAATGCTCACGGAATGCAAATTGAAAATTAATTCTATGATTCTATATTCAAGAAACTGCTCTGTCTGCCTTGAATAAAACAAAAGAGAATTACGGTGCTTTTGCAGTTTTAATTTGGTAGGCGTTTATTCTACCACTTTAATGTTCCCAGCTTTGTATCTTTTATCTTTATATGTATGGTGGTCAAATCGCTTATTCAGGGTGTCCCGTAATGATTGACGCAACAATCATAAGAACAGTATGTCAGTAAATATTATTGTTCTAGTTCTAGACCCAGTGGTTTTTAAAGTTATGACGTTTTTAAAGATTTTATTGAAATTCCACATCCCAAAAGCATCCCACGCACATTATATTGAAAAATAATGAAATAGGTTTTTCAACAAAAGAACTGAAATAAAATTAACTTAAAAATAACATGTACAACGTTTTCCTTGAGTACATTTTACCGATACTTTTTTATCTTTAAATTTAATATTTGTTGTCTCCTCACTAGGCAAGCCTGTATGGAGGAAACGTATTTCTTATCCAAGACAAACATACCTATTTGTTGATCTGACATATTATAGTATACTTAAGTACACGGTTATATAACGGATATATCAGTATTTCATACTGATTTTAAAAAAGTACATCGTGACGATAAAATCTGTTAAAGAAGTAAAATAATTCATAAATGAATAGAGCAGGGAGCGTCATAAAAATAATATAGATCAAATAATGTTTTAAGTACAATACTTATTTAATTTTTATTATTAACTAGCATCTCGCTCCAGCTTCGCCCGCGTAGATAAAAAAATATAAATATAAAAAATTATATCCTAAGTCACTCGCAGATAGGAAGAGTTCTATTAGTGAAAGAGTTTTTGAAATGAAGAGGTCAAGTAGTTTTTGTGTTTATTTGTTACAAACATACAATTTTTTTAAGTAAATAAATAAATATGCGCTCACGCCCGTAACCCAGGGGGGTAGGCAGAGACCACGGATTTCCATTTGGCTCGATCCTGGCACACCTCTCTCGCTTCTTCTACATTCATACATCTACGCATACATGCTCGTCGGTTATGGGTGCTCCTTATATCGCCATTTTTAATCTTTTCTTTTTGTAATATTAATTATTTTGTAAACTAGTGGACCGAGGATACGCCAACTTGCATAAGAGTTGTCTTGCCTGTTACCAGGTTTAGGTAATATTCTTGACTCTCTCTTGACTCGTTTGGATTGTTCAATTAAATTAAAAAAAAAACCGAAGACAGCACCACCTACCGGGTCCAGTTGTGAATCTAACCCATCCCGGGACCCATGAAACTACGCACAAAAATCAGTTCAACGGTTTATAAAGAGTTCAGTCACATACATACGAACAGAAGAAATACATAAAAGTTATTAAACAACTCAGAACCGTGTCTGATTTAATTAATTTCATTAAATTCGCTCAGTCGCTTAAGTACGCCAGTAAGTTAAGTTATAACTATGTCGGTTGCTTTAACGCTTGACTTGTGACATTTAACCGTATACCTTTGTTTCAAGGAATGTTCCTTTCGCTCTATTTGATTTAACTGGATACGATATCATATATATGGGTATATATATGGGGATATATATGGGTCTGATGACCCAATCAAACTTTATTATCCCACGCACGATACCTGCTTCTTTGTCATATTAATCCTTATAAAAACGTCGTGTATTTATGTTTCCTTTTCCTTACTGGTAACCATCGAGTGTATGAGACATAAAATATTTATTAAAACATGAAGGTTTTTGTCACTGTCGCTCCAATTCCTTGAACTCGTGTTTTTAGTGTACCACAAAATGTACTCTTGTTCAAGGTTATGTTGATATTTTTGTTCCGCTTGTGTGTCGAGCGATTTATTAATTACTTTTGAATGTGCGCTGACACTTGGTCATGTTATTTATCTATCGTTTTTATTTTATCATACTGAGCTGAATATGATATGAATCTGCTATATTTAATCATTGTTTCAAAAGCAAAAAAGTTAAGTGCTCTTTAATGATGTTATCATTATTTAATGTATGTCCATTCGATTAAGCTCGTAATTATGCGTACGCAAATACTGTTGCAGTTCATAAAATCTTATGTCTTCATTGATTTTAATGCAACTTGACAGAAAAAAAATACAATTTAATTTACTATTTCATTTATTCACTCATCCTCGCCTATTTTGCCTGTACATATTTTTTACATTTAAATTACATTCCAAACATCTGAGTATTAGATTTGGTATCTAAAAGCTATCACAGTTTACCATCCGTGCGCGAGTCCGTGTCCGTAAGCACCGTGAGCGGCGTAGGCGACGGGCGCGTGCAGCAGGGGGGCGGGGTGGGTCTGGGAAAGGGACTGGGTGGCCACGGACCGGCTGCCGGCNNNGCGATCCCGTGTCCCGCCAAGAGAGCGGGAGAGGCGTAGGCGCCGGGCGCCGCGGCGTACGCGGCCGGGGCGATGGCGGCATGGCCGACCAGGGCGGGGGCAGCAGCGTAGGCGGCTACGGGAGCGACATGTCCGGCCAGCTGCTTAGCCAGCACGGGAGCGACACCGGCGGCGGCACCGTCCAACTGAGCTTCGGCGGTCTTGACGGCGTCTACGGCTTGCCATGAGTGATCTTCGGCGGCGTTGGCGGCCTGACCGTGGATTTCGGAAGCCTGGTCGTGCAATTCGCGGACAGCGTCGACGGCGGCGCGGGCGTGGTCGGAAGCTTCAACGTGCGCGTCGATGGCGGCGCCTTGGATGTCTCCGGGCGAGATGGTGGGCAGAGCCGGGGCGGCGTGGGCGACTGCTAGGGGAGCGGCATGGGCTACGGCATAGGGGGCGGCGTGACCGACTAGGCCGTGAGCGTAGGGGGCGGCGTGACCAACTAGGCCGTGAGCGTAGGGGGCAGCATGACCCACTAAGCCATGACCCACTAAGCCGTGAGCGTAGGGTGCGGCCAGCAGGGCGCCGGAAGGCGCGGCTGCGGCGCAGGCGAGGACGGCGGCGGCGACAATCTGAAAAGAAAAAATCCAATTGAAACATCATACACCATTTTCCGATAATCCAGTATTTGAGTCACGTCACTAATGTTAGAGCACAACACTATTCACGTAACACAATTTTAGAGGCGGTTTCAACTAACCAGAACTCTCATCTTGCACTTCTGTGGTAGACTGCTCGAAGGCTACTGATTGCTCTCATTTCGTTGCCGTCGGTTTTTATAGTCGCGCCGCGCGTGGTGTGAAACGGAACGCGCGCGAAAAAAGTAAGTGGCCGCTCTCAAGGGCGGTAAGGGTGCAGGAAGCTCGGCAATTTCGACTAATAGATACGTGTTCGAATTTCGATGTAGCCTCGGCCTTTGTAGTTTTGGTCAGTGTCAATTATTGATTACATTAAGGAAAATTCATATATGTTTCCATTAGCTTAGTGCGTTGTTTTACCGAAAATCTGTAATAACTAATGGACGACCTATATTTGTTGTGGTAGGTTGTGAGGCGCGTGAGAAAAACGTGCAGTTTTTATGGAATTACGCTCGCATGGTAGTAGTTATTCCGCTTTAAAGAATATATTTACATTTAATTATGTGCATCACCTACATCTGAAGCTAATGTAATACTCAATTAAAATAATATTTATGTGGGTAACGAGGTTTATTTGATTGCATTAGCACAACGTCAACATTAGAATCACATTTCCGACATTAGTCGTCACAAAGGGGGAATAAAAACATTAACTATGGGAAATTTCTGCCTTCACTTAAATTTTCAACCTTTCGCCCTTAATTATTACGCATACGCATATTTTGTTCATTATTGGAACTTAATATTTATATTAAGTTACAATAATGATCTACGAAATGTTGTATCTTTTCTATCTATTCAAGAAGCAAAAAATAATAATACTATATGTTAATTTCTTTTAGTTTATTAAGGTATTTTAAGTTTCTTTTAAATTGTTCGACATCAGTTGTAAATCTCAGATCTATTATACAGTTGTACTTTCAAGTGTTACATGATATTAAGTATTCATTGAAGCATTCGTAGTAGTAGACTTATCACCTACAGGACTCATTAAAAAGGTTATTTCTTTTACTCGGGATCGATTAATTAATATTATGTAAATTTGTCATAATAAATTTAAAACCCCTTCTAGACATGGATCTTTAATTGTTTAGTATTGGAGAGTATTGTTTTTTTATTGTTTCTTACTGATTTATTTTGTATTTACTTTGTACCATATTATTGTTTCAACTGTATTAGTGTACAAATACTGACATCGTTTTACGTGGAAACGTCAACGTCGAGTTGATGTGACATTAAAGTGTCCATAATGCATAGAATTATGTTGCAATGTCTTCTATCCCATATCACAAGATTGTAGGACTATAAACTCTATTCAGCATACAATTACAGAACAAAATTGAATAAAAATTATTAATACGATTGTAACGATCATTAGGTCAGCAATAAGTATTTACAATCCAGCTGCCGAAGACCAGGATAACTTGACACATCGCAGACTATTGTCTGTATTTGTCTATCAGTCACGCATGCTGACGATAAAAGGATGGTAGCTTTTCAGCCTTAATGGCAAATAAAAATGAGCTGTTTTAATATTGGATTAATACGTTCAAACAAATTTAATGTGGTGTATGTATCATTAAGTGTAGTAGACTTGTAGTAATAATGCAAACGTAGTCTTTAGCATACAGTACTGAATAACATCAGGAAGTTTTGAAAATAAATTTCCTAATGTACTGTATTTTAATCTACCAAGATAATAAAATCATTATTATTTCAGACGCTTGTTCCATATAACGTTTTAATTTAATGCTTTAACTTAAATCTTGTCTATGCAACTTTCACCGCCGCTCCCTGCCGTGTTGATTTTCGTACAAATCTTATTGCGTTTGCCAATTGGCGATTGGTTATATTAGACAATGTACTTTCTTTTTTAAAGAGAGTCGTTAAATGAAAAGGTAAGTAGACAACAAGAGTCTATTTAAAAAAAACACTGTGTGATTCTCATCACCCTTCAAATCAACATGTTAACTATGATACACCGGGGAAGATTACGAATCTAATGACACCTCAATCTTCAAAATCCATCAAGCCGTATAGGCTACAGATCACAAAGGAACGTCCATATGCATATCAGCGAAAAAAATTACCCTACTTCTGTGTCAATTGAATAAAGAAATGAAAATACGATTTTTTTGGAAGATATATCTTTTGCGACTTCCAAATGAAAGATAAAAGCGTGGTCTGCTAGATTGGTTGAGATGGTCGATAGGATTTGTTGTAGAGAGTTTTCCTAAACCTAATCCCAGGTTACATTGTTGTCTTATAAGCAATAATAAGGAGGTGCCAATACAGATATAAGAGAGTAATAAAGAAAAAACACTGATAAAACTGCCAGTGTTACTTAATAAATAAGTAAACCTTGAGTTAAGTAACATAATCCCTTGATCTGAAAACATTTCATACGTGACGTCAGAGCGCATCATTAGCCTATGGTATTAGCCTAGCCTACATTCATCATCGCAATAGATCATTAAAAGCTCCCGGGTTTCACCATCGTGCGAAACGATGGCGAAGTGTTAATACGTGTATTTTCGCACGTAATTTGGAAACAGTTATTGTCAATTACTGGATAGAACAATGTACTATAGCTACGCATGTAAATGCGCTTTGTCTGATACACAAGGTTGACTGACTATTTAACTGTTTGAAGGAGAATGCGGTAAATTTTTTGCGTTTTTAATTTTGTTGCGCTGTTTGCGTAATATTGTATTTTCTGTGTAGTATTTTTTTCATATAAAGTCTAATAGCGATCGTATCAATAAACATTTCAAGTCAGTATGTATATTCAATGTAAATTTTTTGATACTTTTACGAATGTATTTTTTCATGACTCATACAGATTGTGTGAATGGTTCTTTAAAATATGTGATTTTCCGTACTTTTGTACGTAAGTTTTATATACTTATATGATTTTGACTTTGTGTGTTATTTCCTTATATGTTTCGCTAATGTACGGATAATATACATATTAAAAGTTGACTTTATTGAAACTGGGCTGCAAAATTTAAAGCTTATTATGCGTGTAGGTCAAGAATTTAGATATTAGTTTTTTTTCTGTAATCTAATATCAATCAAAGTACAATTCAAGCCAATTTACTTAGCCATAGTATGCAATAAAATCTATAACATTAATTGTCCACTAAATATAATAGGTCAACTTTAAATGGTCTTTGCGTTATAAGTTAAAGGCGGTCGTGGTAATTCGACCTTTATCGTCCGGCTATACTTAGCCACTTATTAGCCACGTAACGTAATAGAACAAAAATGCTAAGACGCAATTATAGGTTGTTTTGTGTACATTACGAGGTTACAATGGTATTGGACATGAGTGGGGAAGGATTGGTTGCGCAAGTGACTAACTGGAGCGGGTTTGCGCAAACGCACACGAATTTTTCTTTGTTACATATTTAAAATAACTTTATTTATTTTTTCATTTATAACACCAACAAAAAGTACTTTTAAACGGGCAAAAAAGAAATAATTAAATTCTAGACGGATTTACATATATTTAGGTAAAGGTTACCAAAAATGATATATTATGTACGCCTAATATGTTTCGATCAAGAAGTTAATTAGTGAATTATATTCTTACAGTGTATGAATATAATTCACTAATTAACTTCTATAAGTATAGTCATTTAGGTCAGTTGGAGGTGTCACGGTGAATTTTAATGTTTTGCGCATTGATTGTGGCATAGTCTGCGATACCCGTGTCTTATAATCGCCACGCCGCTTCCGTGCTCTATTTCAACTAGCCCTTATAGTTGCAAAATTATATATCGCAAGACATTTCTGTTTAAATCATAAGTAATAAGACTTTAGTCTTGTTTTTCGACCTGAATGAGAGTAAACAGAGTTAACTGTCTGTATCTGGTTATTTGCCCTAAGAATAACACGGCTAATAATTGTAAATTTCATTTACATATCTATTCACTTGGTGCCTTTTGGCTTGTCGAACATCACAAAACTTGGTGAATTATTTGAGGATTACAGTTATTATCATATTGTGTTCAAATAATCGACGAGCAAGGTTTTCCTCCTCTGCTCTGATTCACGTTACCACATTTCTTTGTCTTGTTCCATCTCACTGACGAGTGACCAGAGTGCAAAGGCCTTCCTGATCTATTTTCATTCGTTACGGTCTAAAGACTTTGATTCGGTTATTTCGGTTTATTCAATTTTAAAGGTTAATCACCTGTCGAAACAATTAATTGAAACTTTTCTTGGATTACTCTTCTACGCTTAACTGACTCACAGAACTATACCTTGTTTCATACCAAGATAGAATTTATGTAAAATACAAACGTCAATTATCCATACATGGCGGCCATTACACTTTCATCGGAAATGTTGTAATTTTATGAAAATCTTGCGATAAAGTGAAGTGGAATTGTGTTTAATATGGATAGCTAATGTTTTTTTTAGGAAATATTTTAGAATTTACGAATTTAACGTAAAAAAAATTGTTTACTCAAATTCGATTTAGCTATGAAACAAGGTATATGTACTTTTGGATCAAGCTGTTCTTAATAAAATATCATAATCTATACTATATTTACTATTTGCAATCATTTTGAAGCTGTGTGGTTAATGTGAGGTTTATCCTGGTTAGCTTGCACTATCAAGTTCCGTTTTTCGGCTTCGAAAGGACAAAAATGTAAAGCTGAACTTTGTGTTTTAAGAGATAGGGTTATCACATTTGAGGTCTTATCTGATATTGATTGTTATCTTCATATAATCAATTAAGTTTAAGAAGCGAGAGCTTTTAGTAGACTGCTAAGTAATGATTATGAAACAGCACAATCAATGCCACAATCTGAAAGTTATCGGCATATATCTATAAATCAAATCAATTTATTAAATCGCTATTAATAATTAATGATACTTTAAATGTATTAAAGTACGTCGCTGTCAGTATTAGCTGATTCATCAATCGACGGAGCGGCATTACATGTGAGACGTATCGAATTACGTGTGAAGAAAGATCGCTTCTTACAAAGCCTATTGTCTACACTGAGCTAGATCTAGACCAGATCGCGGCGCAACAGCCATGCGGAGAAGGCTGCGTCACGCCTCGCCATTCACTCGCCCGTGTCCGGTGGAACATGGAAGCGCGCATAAGCTGTAGCGGCTTAAAATATCAAGTTCTACATTGTGTCACAGCCAAATTGAGTTATATAAATAAATAAAATATTTTTATTTATACAAAAAAGGGACATACTCAGCAAAAAAAATGCAAATTAAAAACACATTACTAAAAAGAAAAGCAATATAAAAATTTTATTTAAAAAAATATATATTATACTTTAAAAAAATTATGAATAACAAATTAAAGTTCCAAACAAAGAGAAAAAGTTGTACGCCCTATTACCGGTAAATTAGGTTAGCAGCTCAGCATTATGCTGCGCCGTAAATCAAAAACCCCAACATAGTGCTCATTTTCAGTGTTAACCTACGAATAATAACGAAGTTTGTGGAATACTGATGCAAGCATACTCGGGAAAGGACTTTATAAGGTACATCAAAGCGACATTTTAACAAAAAGTTTAAATATGTAAGAACTTGAATGAGAACCTTATTCTATCCTTGTAAATTATTAGTAATTGGAGAACCAGACGTAAGTGTAGGAACCTATAAGATTGAGTTAAATCGTTTATTCTTAGAAATTATTAATAACAACGGGCCTTAACATTCAATTATTACTTGTACGGGAAATCCGTGTGTCGATGTAGTGTAATAACCACAAGGAAGTGACACATACCGCTCGCTTCCGCTTGTACCAAAGACCCCACCTTTCACCCTGCATTCCTTCAACCACGGCCGCCGTCGGACCCGGTGTTATAAGTTGATATAATGCGACCTCGACAGGGACACCGCTTACCAAGCTTATAATGGCATACGAATTAATACATTGACCAGATAATTGTGCCTTTATTCTCCCTACTAATACAGACCACGTGCATTACGTTTGCTATAGTATTTGTTTGAATGGTTTAATTTGGTTTCGAATGTAATGACGTTGTGGTATGGTATTTGTTACGAACGTGGGATTATATATAAAAAATGGGCGCGCGTATGATTGTTATTAATTCGACGTGAACGGCGACACGCGACGGGTGATTTGTTATTGAACATTATCGTAATGAGCTTATTGAAGGTGGTACAAATTATCTATTTATTACCAAATTATTTAACGTAGTCGATGTAGTTGTTTACGGCGTATACCTTAAGCGCTTGAAAACCATTGTAATAACATATTGCGTACTAGCTGTGCCCCGCGGTTTTACCCACCCTGCAATTTTACTTAAACGTAATGAGATTACCTACATAATAGTAATCTATATAATAGTTATCTACTTCATAGCATTTTTCGATTTTCGAATTCGAACAAATGTTTGACATGGTTCTTTAAATTGATATAACTTTTTTACTTATAAACCGATTGAGATAAAACAAACACTAAATGTTAAGTGAAGCTTACCGCAATACATTAGTGAAAACCGCACCCAAATCTCTTAAGCCGTTTCTGAGATTAGCGCGCACAAACGCACAGACAAAAACACAAAAATTCTAATAATCATTGTTTTGGGTTTTATTGCGCTTACGAAGGCCCCCAATAATAGTTTTTCTCAAATATTTTTCATATACAGACAGCGATCAGTAACATTTTTATTATATGTATAGATTTATGAGAGTTAATTTACAGCTTGAAAATCTAAAATGTATTGTTTTAATTTTTTAAGAATCGTGGAAAATGTTTTAAGCATAAATGTAAAAAACTAAATTTTAACACTAGTTTATTCATTTTTAAGGAACCAAATGAACTCTGATACCGAACTACCTATTCAATTGTCTAGCCGTAAAAAAATTTCAATACTAACTATATTCTTGTTTAGTCAATCTGTAACTTTTGCTGTCACTTATTAATGCCGGTAGATCTTTAAAGGAATACATATGCACTTGCACGCAGTCGTTGTAAAACTTGACGTAACGTCTGCAGCGGCAAGTCTGTGTGCAACGAGAAAACGACTTAAATGTAACGAAAATTTAGTTCACTTTCCAATGACGAGATTATGTTAATCCTGCGCTTTGTACAGTGCTCGGTCGCTGCGTGATTATGAAATTAACGACCGAATGAAAGGAAAAAGTTAAATTAGTCTTTTTTCTTATCTCGCTTTTGTATCTTCGGCGAATTCGTGCGTCCTTTCTGAAATCGATTAAGGTATACTTAGGATGGACTAAAGCAGAAATAAAACATTTACAATCTAACAAAATATCATCTATTTATACATCAGAGGGGAGGAAAGTTTGGAAAAACTTTTTTGTTTGTTGTTGTGGTTAGCATCACTGAAGCCAAAAGACCGCGCGGCCGCTCACATAATTGATAGACCAAGTAAAAGACCAGTTGTCGCACTCCAAATCCTAAACGGTCGTAGAAGATGCGCTGGACAGAAACCGGTAGAAGCATATCATCTGCTCCTGATGCAACCCTGATTACCAGGATCCTCAGATATGAGGGTCCGACCCTAGAGAGAACACTGAAGAGATCAGAGTACTGAACAAACAATATAGTTAGGAGCAGTATCAGAATCAAGATTTCGTATATATGTTATATAGTGCTAAATAATATGGATTCAGACAGCATAAGCCTGTGTCTATAATTTTACTAACTAGTGGCGCAGTGACCCAAAGTGGGCCTTGACCTCCGACGACAAGGACTTTTTTGGACAAGTCTTTCTCAGCCTCATCTTTCCAGCAATACCAGGAACGGCCGTGTGGCCACACGGTTCACTTTCATTTCGTCATAAATTTTTCCAGGAGGCCTAGCTAACGGAGTATGTGAGCTTTTATCTCTCCAATGATGTTCGGCTCGACCATCATTAGTAGAGTTAATCTGGTATTATACAATTTATATTTGATAAGACGAAGTCAACTACTAACCCGTGACATTGGATTCGGTAGAGAGACGGGCCAGGAGGTTAATTGGTGACCAGGACCTTAATTTAGTCTTGTGTGCAGACGGAAATCGGCTACCCTCTCGGTTACGGCTAACTTCATCCTTATAGAATTAAAATTAAGAGAAGCTTTTCACAATGTATAAAATATCAAACACATTAAAAACATAAAAATGTTTACACTTGTAATAGTTTTAGATAAAGATATACCACCTGGTTAATTTTGAGTAATTTATTTGTGGCAATTGTATCGAACTACGCAGTTATCGTGCATAAAGTTCACGTGCAAAATTATTACAATAAAGCGACCGCTAGAGCGGTAAATAGATATTAACAAATTAAATTATCGACTGCGTACCCCACTGATAATAGATTGCTACATTGCTGTGTGTAGTAATGTCTAGGAAATGAACGGATAATGCTCCGATTTTTTCTACTCATAGAGTAGAAAATAACCTTATTCTTCTTCTTGTATAGAGAAACATTATAGATTCCTTACACTTCAATAAATTTATATATGTCACCGACTGACCGATACCATTGTAGATAATTTGCAACACATGAACTCTCCCATAGAACGCTAGCCATAGCTGCGACAAAGAAGTGTTTGTGATGGCCGGGAAATAAGTTGTCAACGTGCAACCATATATTGCAATAAAAACAATGCCCGTTTAGAGACGCCTTAACAGCTTGTTATGTGCAGATATTTTTTGATAAAAAAGCCGTCGTAATCATAGTGGAAATTGTCCAAGCCGGTAGCCTCATAAACCTATTCTTACAAAGCTATCATAATCAACATCAGAAAATGTCAAAGTACCGACAGATTTATTGATAAAATCTATTCAACCTCGTACAATATTTTCAGTTTATGACATTGTCTTCATCGGATTTTATTTGACCAGTTACTGAACGCCTACATGCTTGTAATGGTATACATTTTCGTTTTACAAAAATGGTTGTATCTGGAAACTTCCCTTGTGAGGAATTTTTAATTATATTTTTCTTAATTCTTAATTACATATTTTCTTAAACTATTTTCTATTATTTTCTTCTTATCAGTTATAATTCCGTCGCTATTTTTCATAAAAACAACACCAATACCAGTAAACAATAGATGACCGTTAATTTAAAATAAAAATTGTTTGGTACAATTCCTGCTAAATTTCATCAAACTACCGCGCGGCTTCCCCGTATCTTTCTGCCTCGCACAACCGCCTTATGGAATGATCTGTCTCCAGCGGTAATTCCGAACCAATACGACGTAGGATCCTTCAAGAAAAGAGTGTATTCCTTCCTTAATGGCAGCGTATCTACAGTTCCTCTGATAATGGATGTTCATGGGCGACGGTTATCACTTAATTTTAAGCAACCCGTTGTTTAAAATTAAGTGATAACTTAATGAAAAATCCTGGTAATACCTCCCATTTTATTAAGAGACGTGAATATACAAGAAGTTATATTTAAAATGACCACGATTGCCTAACACAGCGTCCCCGCCGGCTAGCTCCTCGTGCGTTAGTGATTATCGCGGGATAGCAAAGGTTATCTCTGTCAATGTCGAAATTAAAGATTCGATGCGATATAATCGACGGCGGTGATTGTTGGGAACTGGACGCTCTGTGAAAAAGAGTGATTGCTGCTTTACAATAATGTAATTGTTTTGTGTATTTTGTACCACATACAAAATTTACTCGACACACACACGACAGGAGTTACTCTTGATTTTGTTGGAAACTAAAGTAAAAGTTCGGAAATCGCAATGCCTTTTGTTACAATTAAGTGTCCAAAACAACATAGGGAGCAGGTTACCAATGTAGATTTATTCGGTACTTTAAGATGACATTACATCCTAATATTGTGACTGCAGGAGAGTTGCGAGTCAGGAAAAGGCTAAGGTGCACGTAAAGTCTAAGGCTTCATAACGTATATGGTTTAGGAGTTGCATTAAAGCGTCACTTTGTTTATGTCGTCATATGACCCAACCCGCAATAGACCTCATCAAAACTTGATTATCTTGTTGCGATCGCGGCTAAATTGCACGAAAATTACATCTACAGCGGATGTCGTTGGTATGTCTGCATTTTCGTATAGCTTTATGGCTAGTATTAAAAGTTACGTGTTGTGATTATTTTTAAGTAAATAAAAGTTCGCGCGCACGCTATTCTTGTGAATAAAAACAATGCGGAATGAATAGTGTAATGTTATGTTTGAGGCCAACGCCTACCCGAGTACTAAATAAGTTACACGCGTAATAATCTCAATTGAAAATCAAATTATAGACCCGCTGCCCGGCGCTTTGACCACGAGGCCGTCGATCAATAAAAACAAGCGACTTAAATGACCTTCGTTGTTCAAACTATATTTTACTCCTTTAAACAACTTTGTTTCCTTTTATGTAACGTTAACACTAATATAAATTAAATAATTTGCAATTAAAAAGATTTTAATTAAACAGTTAAAAACTTAAAATGTCGTTTATATGCAAATTAAGCTCCAAATTGCGGTAAAATATGATTTACTTGTTAAACGACCTTACGTTATACGGTTTCATACACGAGCCTAAAAAAGTATAACGAATTGCTTAAGTTGATATGCAAGAGCATCAAGTATGGTTTTGCTTCATTACATAGAGTTTATTGCGGATTGTCTTCTGTGTCGAAATGGCGACGAAACCAGAGCAAGGAACTGTTGAAAAGGAGATGAAATTACAGCGACTGTTGCGTTAACTTGCTGCTAACATCGTTGAGGTATATCTTTTCTTTTTGTATACATATATCATGTTTTACATTTGTAGCGAGGCGTACAAGCTGTATAAATTCGTAAATTATTTACAAAATTTGCTAATATTTTTGATTAAAAAATCAACTTAGACATCAAAAGTTTTATTTTAATCCTGATGGCCAATTGTCTAAATAATTAGCTTTCGCTAAAGTCGTTGCGAATCTATCTTGAACACACACGAATACTGTAATTCCCACGATATTTCACATCAGTTCTAGTGGTAGGATGTTCGCTTTCAATTACATATCAAGTTGGGCTTATATTTGTACAGAAATTACAAGGATTAAAATCGCCAACCGTCTGATCAACAAATTTAACTCGCAACCACTCGGCTATTCACTATCGCGGTGTCCGCTATGTGTATATCATACTTTAGTCATGTAATCATATCCGTGATAATTCGAGCGTGAATGCATTCACTTTCCTTAACATATTACTAGAATTACCAGATCGTTATAGTATTCGAAGACAATTTATATATATTAATATTTATGTTTATACGAGTATGACCTGTGATAACTTAATATTTAGGGCCTTGATCTATATAAGGCTGGCGCAGGCGGTGCTACGGATATGTGCCTTAGCGTTACCGTAGCCTTACCGATATGTATGAGACACTGTGAGGTTTTAGTTGGTTCGAGCCCGACACAATCCGTACTTGCCCCAGGGAGGTTGTTGGTATTTTTCATTTTTACTAGTAAAGCTCTGTTATCAATTTATATTTAATTTAGATTAATATAAAATGATAAGAGTGTTTTCAAGACGAACTCATTTAAAATAAACCCAATATATAAATAAGTTCATATATCCTTTTTTTTGAAC
>JWHW01033140.1:0-10478 GCA_000931545.1 Papilio glaucus | reverse complement strand
TTATTAAAATTTAGCCGCCAGGTGTCGCATACCAGGTGACTAATCACGGAAGTAATGTACGATAATTATTGATATGACCTCTAAGACTCAGATAAGTTCACCGCCGTTCACATTAGTCTCGCTTACTTTATTCCAGTATTTTCATTTAAGTATACGACAAAATAAGAAGAATTCAACTGAAGCTGTAGAGTTACACAGTATTTTTCAAAGAGATCCTTAGCAGCATATTTCTTTTATGATTGCGGCAAACGAGTAAGCGGTTCAACTCATATTAAGTGGTCGCAATTTATAGGCATCTGCAACAAGCTAATGAGTTGCAGATGCGTTATCAAGCTTTCATGCATAGATAGAGAAGGCGAAACAGCAAAAAGGACATTTCCTTTTCCAATCCATCTCCGCCCCCGTTTAATTATAATTCCTTTGGGAACTTGCTATAAGCATTACATTTTGCACCACTCTAAACGTTCATAAATTGAAGCTTTTAAGCAGCCGCACTCAAACATTATAGCTTTAGGTCACGTAAATGTGTGCCTAGTGCCTGAGCTGCGGATAGGCATCAAGGCTGGACATGATCTAGGCTGACCGCGCCCCGCCCGGCCCACGGTACTTGCGCTCTTACGAAACGTGCTCTTATTGTGCGCCGGTCGGAATATGGTGACCATGAATATACTAAATATGAATAAAGATTTTTATGGGTTAATGTTGCTAAAAATATTTTGAAATTTTTCGAATATTGACTGGCTATTATGTTAACTGTGACTATTGAATAATCAGTATACTGCTCATTCAACTGTCATCTATATGTACTAATCTTCATATACTAACTTATATGGCAATGAGAAGATCACATCTGCTACTTACAGTACTAGTTACTCACAGACACGATAAAACTCTCACTGTCCTCGCCTACGAGTACGACGACAGATACGCATCGCGAACACAAATCGCACCCGTGGCAAATATTCCCTCGACGATCACGTAGACAACATTCGTACTTAGTAGACCTCATTATAGTCTTCGACGGTAACATGTTCGAATTGAGTAGACACAACACCCACACCGATGGCTGCTAAATCCAGCAACTAGGCCCCTAATATACATTAGGGACCTAGATTTTTTTTATTTTTAGCTCAAGATCACTCGGATCGCGAGCCCTGTATCAGATGAAGCTGTAAGAACCGTCAATAAGGTTACCAGCATCGATATCTCCGAAAATTAGTAGTAATTACTCATAATAACTAATTGTTTTATTGGGTGGTGTACAGTAGGACGAAGTTCAAAGTGTTTTTATAGAAGAAGGTGGCAAACGAACAAGCGGTTCACCTTTAATCACTACACTTATGGGTGACCGCCACACGTAGGTATCTGCAACAAGCCAATGAGTTGCAGATGCGTCCTACCTTTAATGGACAGACGAGAAGTTAGACTGGAAAAAGGATATTTCTTTGTTCCCTCCATACTATCCCCCGTCAAATCCTCTTTCCCTTCCTATACTTTCCTTATTAGATCCTTTTCTAGAGAAGGGGAAAAGGACCGGGTTTAGGCCTCCGCCACCTAACACCTGACACCAAACGAAACAAACGAATTTTCTATTACACACCTGTCTTCTGTGAAGTCATTATTCAATTTAGCTATAACTAAACTGGACGACCGTAGCCCATAATACGGTAGTGTTAGGCTTTCAATAATTATTTCGGCAAAGGTATTTAATGATAATGGCAACACCGATCTCTTTTCTACCACCATATTGTCATAATGCACTTAAAAGACCAAAAAAATTAGACATTTCTTCATTTTACGCAAATCAACTCTCAGCTTTAAAAATATCTTACACCATATTATATGTTTTATATTATCTGAGATGATATAAATGTATGATATTTGTACAACATGGACACTTTAGTATGTAGATACGAGGGGGACATTCGAATGCTACAGGCCGCCGCTTTCAACAGTTCCCGATACATATCTCTACCGGCACGTATAACAACAATATTTGAATACGAATAAAAACAAATAATAGGTATTTTGTACACAAAGCTCGACTCAACGTGACTTCTTAAGAGACTTTTGTCTACTTAGACACTATTTAACTGATTAAAGCGGCGTAGGAATTTTATTTTTTCTTAGTGGCTGTCGAAATGAACTCAACGGCGTTGAACTTTATAAAAATAAATTTGAAGTAACCTAAGGCAATTACAAAATAAGGGATAACTTAATAAACTAAAGATTTCAAGCCTATTTATACACTGTTTTCATAATCAAGGTTTCATCAATGCTGTAGTTACTGTTATAAACGAGTGACTTGAAAATGTATAAAGAAATATTAATATGAGATTGTGATTAAGGGCTTATTTATTAAGTTCTTATTCAGTACGATATTAAAGGAAAGAAAGGAAAACACCGTGAAAAAATCGGCATGTCTTAGAACCAATACATTTGAAGACATGTGACATCACCAACCCGCACTGGGCCAGCGTGGTGGATTACGGTCCGTGCTTGGCTTGTGCCCTTGCATATGGGAACATTCTAGAAAAGGCTGATTTATTATTATTATTATTATTATTATTATTAAGTACATTATATTAACAAACGAGAATCTATTTGATAATAACCACAATAGTAACGATAGTCGAAGTATTGCTACGATTCTCACTAATGTAGTGAATGTAGATCTAACATTAATCATACCTACATGTCTTCAAACACATTTAATAGTTAATTCAAACAACCAAAAACCTTGTATGATTGATGAATTCACTGGATGATTATCATCACATCAGGTGTATAATGTGATGATACAGCGAGTGACTATGACCCTCCGGGGAAGAATACGAAACTGATGACACCACACTTCAAAATCTGTCAAGCCGGACACTACAGGAGGTCACAATGTAACTGACATACATACATATATAAATAAACTCGAACAATACTCGCTTTCTGGATCAGTCGGGTTATAAGGAACTATTATGGTTTCTTAGAAAAAACCAGGTATTTGGAACACCTCCAAATACCTGGCGATGTTTTTGTACATGTAGATTAACTCGAAATATATTTGTAGTCAATAAATAAAGCAGGAAGCGATTACAACTACTGCAGCCAGTTGAAAATATACCCATTGATTTATATGTATATGTTAATTATATTGCTAATCATAATTTAACAAAGTACATAGCTCTGATATACTTTATGTATGTACAAATTGTATGCCAGTGTGTTCGTACAGCCGTAATTTTGTTTGATATAAGACTATACGAAATGGCGTCAAGGTTAGACATTTCGCAATAGTACACAACAAAACAAACCGGTGACTGTGAATATTTGAAATTAAAAGGCGTAACGTAATAAATGTTTCGTGATTATTCACTAGATTTTAAAATAAACCTCAATTATATATACATATATGTGAATGTTTTTGTTTTATCTAATTGTCCTCACGTAGTGGAGTAAGTATGGTAACTTAGTCAAAACATTACCTCTTGCGAAGATTTCATTACCTAATAATCAGATTATCTAGTTAGCCAATGATCCTGAGTTGGGTTCCCAGAGGAATATGTAATCATGTTATATCTATATTTAAAAAAAATTACAAAGGTTTGTTTCGGATCTGTGGTTTCCGGTTTATGACAATAGGCATATACTCTGGCACAATACTCAATAATTTTGTCATTGTTTCAGATGAACTTAACCAGAAGCGTAATCGTCCTCGCGATATGTCGCTGGCGGAGCCTCCGCATACGATGGAGATAGCCCAGATCCTGATGTCGCTGCTGCACGCCTGGGGTCTGGATCCCGACCTGGACAGGGTTTGCGAGTCCAAGCTCGGGTTGTTGCGGCCTATGGTGAGATTCTCATAGCTGATTACACCAGTTTGAACTTATATTTATGTTTTTATACGTTAAATCGATAGCTACACAGTTAAACATAATTCTAAATACAACATAGTTAATTCCTTTGTGAGGACTGGAATACAGAGACGGGGTGTACTACTAGCTCAAATATAGTCGCTGCCCAAATCGTTCGCTAGTTTCGATCTCTTTCTCTCCAGCCCATTTAGTCTTTCTCTCCGAGGTTAATTCCGTTTTTGAAGTGAAAACTTCTTTAGCCGCTTTAGACGGTATTTGGCAGGGGAAAATATTATAGGTTCGCGTGAACAACATGCTCAACACGCGTCAACAACATGCTAATCTAACTTTTTTTTCCTTGCATTTTTCTTGTATTCAATTTTGAATTTTATTGTTTAGAAAGAAGAGCTTATTTTTGTTGATTATTTATTTATTTTTGAACTTTTATCGCGGCTTCCCTTATGGTAAGGGAGCCGAAGCGGGGATTTCTGTACATCCTCGGACGCCTGATTTACATATCGGATAATCTAGGATCCTGTTAAGTACCATACACAACAAATCAGCCGCGCACTTAGGGTAGCCCATTAAGTTTGTAAAAAAACATATAGTCGGACATACTCCAACGCGTCAGATTAAGATAAGGGTTGTTTACATGTTAACTGGGTGCCTTTCAATAATCTAATGATTTTAGCGCCATGCCAAGGAGTGCGAGGATTAAAAAAATTAAAAGAAACCGTCACCTCTAGTGCGGTTAATTATGATTTTTATATTAGAGGAAATCACGATTACTACAAACTAAAGTAAAACAAATCGTAAATAAAGATTGTAGAACGCTGTCCATACCGATTAAAGTTAAAATGTCATCTAACCTTTTTCTCTTTTTGCCGTCTAATCTTCAAAATCAACAGACGCCCGAGGATGTACAAGTTTAACATTGTCGGTTTCCGTGCTATTATGACTGCCTTTGTTCTTATAATTAATTGATTTAATTGTATTATATATTTTTTGTATGAAGTTATATTTTAAGTTATTCAGTCACTCAGTCGAAGAAATGTTTCGTTTCTTAAACCGGACAGAGAGACATTTGTTAAGTTAGCGGCTACCTAACAATGTTCATGATGACTAGAAGAATAAGAAAATATTCAATCACAAGAAGGAATTTCAATAAATCGACCCATAACCGATCTAAACGCTGAATGTCTTCTCAGGTGCCAGTTTGTTTTGGAGTGGTGTCCCGGCACGGGCATATGGCAGTGCAGCTGCCCACGTGGCTTGGCAGCTGGGCGGAGGCCGCGGCCGCCGCGCCCGCTGACGCTGCACTATTGAGTTCAGATCTACCGCCCGAGCTGCTGCGACAGGAGAAGCTCACTAGGTCAGTAGGACACTGAGGATTCTAGTTGTAAACCGAGTCATCTCAAGTCCCAGTCCAGACTCTCTAAAGAGTGGTATAGAGGAAGAGAGACATGTGTAGTTAACCGGCCAGGAATAAAACACAAGGAATCAAACTAAGGAAAAACATCGAAACAAATAAGTATTTTCTGAATATTCCGCAGACTATTCACATCGAAGCTCCATTGGGAGCTCAGCACAACGCTGACAACTAACCACTTGCTGTCTATCGTCGCGCTGGCCAACACGCTAATGTCCATGAGTAACGCTAGCTTCGTGCCCGAGCAGGAAGTCGTGAGAAGACTACACAGGTGAGTAACAAAATGATGTTCGTAAACTTACTAGTAAGGTGAACTTCGTGTATTTTAACTGTCTTGGGCTGTAGATAGCAGTCGCTACGTATATCATAGAAACTGCAGATGCGCTGTCTGTCTTTAAGGAACGAGTACATTCATTTATTTAGGGATCCTAAGTCGAATTGGTTTGGAAATACCGCTGGAGACAGATAATTCCACAAGGTTGTACGATGCATAAAGTTACGCGACAACAGTGTGGTAGTGGAATGCCAAGCTGTGAAGCTTATCAAGATAGCCAACATATAATATATTTTGTTCAGGCCAACAACCCGCACGTCGTCTTGGGGTGGGGACGAGGAGCGCGAGGAGCAGCTGGCGGCGCAGCAGGCGCACATCAAGCAGGGCTGGTCGCTGCTCGCCACTCTGCACTGCGTCCTGCTGCCCGACAAGGTCGTCGCCGCTGGTAAGTATACCATCTTTTATATATGTCGGAGACTAGACGAGAAGGGGGTGTCTTGTACTGGTAGTCCTTGGTTGAGCAGGCCGATATTAATCGCTGGAACACATATTCGTGAGCTTAACGTAGGATACGAGTAGCAATGAATCACTTTTAAATCCGTACTATTGCAATCCTCTACATCTTTTATACTTTGTACTATTGACATCTCCGATGTATATTATTATAACAAATGGTTTATATTACTTTACCTGAAACGCGAGTATGGTGAATCTAACTGTGGTAGAGCCCGCAACACCAACACCTATTGCATGAATGAATGGCTCGACCGGTGAAATACCACAACCTCACTGAAGTACTCTGCGCTTTTTTTTTATGGTATAAGGTGGCAAACGAGCAAGCGGATCACCTGATGTGAAGTGAGCGCTACTCATAGATATCCGCTACACGTAAATGTGTTGCAGATGCGTTGCCTACCTACAATGGACAGAGTAGGGCATAGACAGGAAAAAGGATATTTCCTTTTCCCCCCCCCTCTCGTCCAATCCTCTTCCCGTTCCCATCCTATCCTTCTGAGGAACGGGTGGGAAGAGGAAGAGGACTGAAATTAGGCCTCCGGCACCTCACTCATCAGACGAAACGCAGAGTACTTCTACTTCACGCATGTTTTCTGTGAGGTCGTGGTATTTCACCGGTCGAGCCGGCCCATTGTTTCGTCTGACGAGTGAAAGTGCTAGAATTCTGTCCTTTTCTTCCCATCCGAAAAGGATGGATATAGACGAGAAGAGGATTGCAACATACAGATGGAGGGGGGATGGCTCGAAAATTGAAATATCCTTTTTATCTCCTCTGCCTATATAAGCTACCCAACGCATCTGCAACTCATTGCCTTGCTACAGATGCCCTTTGGGTGGCTGTCACTTAATATCATGTGCCACTTGCTCGTTTGCTACCTTCTTCAGTTAAAAAAGTCCCTAAACTACGATCAGAAGTCGAGCCAGCACTGCAGTTGCTGCACGGATGAGCCAGTCAAATCGAGAAAGTAGCACGACCTCGTAAAATATACATAAGTGTACTAATAAATCTAATTTATACTTCTGCGTTAAACGTATTTTAGACAAATTTTATTTTAGACGGCACCTCAGTTATTAGGACTGAGGTGCCATTTGTATCAATTACCAATGTTATCTTTTTACGTCAGGTGCGAAGAGCTTCAAACGTCCGCAGGTGGAGATGTTAGCGCGCAGGTGGCAGCACCAGTGCCTCGAGGTTCGCGACGCCTCACAGGCCTTGCTGCTAGCTGAGCTTGGCAGGTAAGGAATACAAGGAAACGGTGACCGGAAAATTAGTATGTACACTGGTCAATCATTTATTGATATAAATGATTGACCAGTGTACATACTAATTTTCGAATAAGTGAGCGCTGTAATGATAGTCATGATCAAAGAAATAATTGTGTAGATAAGGATGACGTGTTTGTTGCAGACTTGGTCCAAAAGGCCGCAAGCAGCTGGTAGATAGCTGGGCTCAGTTTCTGCCCCTTTACACGCACACAGAGAGCATCAACCCGCACGCCGCACAGAAGGAGCCAGTAGAGAAGGTAACCTTCCCATTTTCTAATTGACTAACTACTTAGTGCATAGCCCTCTGGCATCCTCAATACATCTCATCTTATATCTCTGAATTAAACTTTGTAAATAAATAAAAACACGAAGTATACATACATATCCACATACTGACATATTGACATATCCACATACTCACAGACTCACGTTATCACATACTCACCTACACGTTATCACTTACATATTCACATCTCTCATACTCACGTATTCACATAATCAATGTCCACAATCTCACACATGTCCACACATTCACATGTACACATGAATATGTATTATGTGAAAACATACTCACATATTCACATATACACTTAGAAAGAAGGCTTGGTTGGGGAGGGCATGAATGCGAAAAGGTAATTTCTTTATATCCAATTAGGGCAGGCAACGAATCTGTAACTCATTTTCTTGTTGCAAACGCCTATAGGTGGCGTTTGCTGCTTTGTTCTATAAAATAAAAACTAACTTGCAGGGGCGCAGGCAAAAGAGTGTTTTAAACTAGTGTTTATGCTATAGTATAAAGATTCGTAATTGTTTAGATATAGTGATAGAGTGGTAGGTAGTGCTTATTTATTTATTATATGAATTGCGTATGTTTCATTTAGCCCGAGGTAGAGTCAGAGGAAGAGGAAGAAGAGATCGTGCGCAAGCCGTCCTCTCTCGCCGAGCTGAAGCGTAAGCAGACCACCGCCGTGGTGCTGCTGGGGGTCATCGGCGCTGAGTTTGGACAGGACATCGCTAGTGAAGGTAACACTTTCAGTTTCGATACGTTTCCTCTGGTATTTCAATCGGTGACGTCACAAACGGACGAGTTTTGGCAATAAAATTAAGTAAATTTGCTCCCGAATTATCCTCGATACAATCTCTACAATCAAATATCTTGTTTTTAGGCACCATTTTATTATATCACATTTCATGTATAGTATTATATGGATATTTCATATCACGAGCGCGTTTTCCCTATGGGTGTATGTAGAGATGCACAATGTCTGTGTGTATTGCCTCGAGACAGCTCTGACAATGATCGGGCCATTAATGTCAATGGCTTTGTGTCAAAAAACTACGCCGTTTGAAGAACTTCATGTTTTATTTAATAAACAGTTATTTACAACTATGTACATAATATTATAAACTAATTATTTTGCTAATTATCGATTATTTATCTGACGCTCCCCGTCCGCTCGTAAAAACGAGCTCGTGAATTGAAATATCCCTAAATAAATAAATTATATCCTAAAATTTGTCCCTAAGGAAGGATTCATTGCTTCTTTATGTCATTATTTTGCCAATTTTTCTTATGATTTGCTGTAAAATTGGTGCATTACAAAATTTTAGGTGCCGCTGGCAGCAAACGACGAAAGGACGGTGATAGTAGAAAGAGTTCCATTGTTGAAGGTGAGACGATGTTTTAGATATTGCACTCTTTGACAGTACCATTAGAGAAACGGCACGAGGAATGTGACACTGAAGAGCACTTATAGTTATCCCACTTCTTATTTTTGTTTGCTTCATTTTTAAATTCGTTATTCAGTGAGCTTTTGATTAAATTTTTTTCTATAAGGTTAGTAGATAAACGCTCAATTTACTTATCCTTCTAAAAATAATATCACGCTGTATGTAGAGTAGGTATTTAAGTGGTATGCACAAGAACATGAAATGTACAATATTTTAAACGTGTACAAGCAGAGTAATCTATTACATTTTCGTACCGATTTTTAAAATGCAATTTTATTCCACTTCACCTTTCTTAGCCATTAGCCACTCTCGTAATAAGCATGATTTTATTCTGCAATATTCTCTGTGGTATCGTGGACTAAGTTTGTCCACTAGTAACGCTTCGTGATAGTTTCTTAACATACGCGCATGCTTACATAAATCTGTCATATACTGTAGGGTTCACACTGAGCGCTTCCAACAACTTAGCGCGTCTGACGGCGCTGGCGCTGACGCACCTGCTGCTCGCGCCGGGCACCGCCAAGCTGCCCGCGCACACGCCGCTACGCCGCGCCGCCGTCGACCTGCTCGGCCGCGGCTTTGCGGTGTGGGAGCCCTATCTGGACGTCAGTCATGTTCTCCTAGGTAACAAACTCTCACGCATGTAGCTCTAAGGCATATGCTAATAACAGATTTACGTTTGACATGGTTGTCTTCTTGTTGACATTAATATTTAAAACTAGAAAGTTTTTAAAGCCCAATAGTGAAAAGACATTAGAAAATTTTTGAAAAGCTTCTTTGAGTGTAAAGACTAGTATTGAACTCGAGATGGAATTTATATTTATTAAGTACGATTTTTTAAATGATAAACCAGCATGAATTACCTACCATATGATAATATCCAGGTCTGCTTGAGATGTGCTCGGACGCGGACAAGCTGGTGCCGTCGATGACGTACGGGCTGCCGTTGACGCCGCAGGCCGACAGCTGCCGCACCGCGCGACACGCGCTCACGCTCATTGCCACTTCCAGGTGACATATTATAAAACTTTATTGGTTAACTCGATTTATATAAAAAAATTGTCTTATATTTACGTTTAAATATAATAAAAATATCTTATACGGCGACAGTAGGATGTTTGGTAGTTTTTGCGCCGCAATAATGCATTATAAAGTACTCTTTGTTACTTTAAGTTTTAAAAATCGCGCGAAATTCGTCAACGCTCACAAAGATGAGATGCCTACATATTGAGATGGTTCGTTGTGTTCTTCGCAAGAGCGAAAATGATGACGTCATTAGTGAAGTTTTTGCCGCGACCACAATCATAGTCGTCAAGTGGAACGGCTAAAGGAGCATTTCTTTGAAGATATTTTTCGGCATCTATGGTTAATTAACATCGCGTAAACAGCGAATCTATCACTTGCTCTTCTAATT
>JWHW01033120.1:127754-141862 GCA_000931545.1 Papilio glaucus | reverse complement strand
AATACACGAACTCTTCCACCTGTTCCACTACTTTACCATTAACATTTATATCAATTACTGTCTTACTCTGTTCTCCTTCAAACACCATTACTTTCATCTTACTTCATCATTTCATGTAGATAAGACATTATCTACATTCATCTTCATACCTTTACCTTCTAATGAATCATTCACTACATTCAGCATAAGTTGTAAGTCCTCTGCAGATGACGCAAACATGATCTGGTCATCAGCGTATAAGAGACATTTTACAACTAGCTCACCCATTCTTAATCCACACTCTTCGTCTTTCAAAGCTTTCAAACAACCATCCATAAAGAGATTGAACAGCCATGGGGATTCTACATAGCCCTGTCACCTTTACCTGTACACCTTTATTGATGCTAAACCAGTCTGAGTAGGCCCCGTTAATCCTAACACAAGCAGTAGAATCTTTATAAAGAGACTTTAATGCTTGTATAAGGTCACTGTTCAGTCCAAACTCAATTAAACTATACCCCAGATCATCTCTTTTAACTTTATCATAGGCCTTTTCTAAGTCTATGAAGGCGCAGAAAATGTTTTGGTAGATATAAGGATTATTTTATATAACCCAATGCTACTTGTACTTGTTACAGTTATTGTTTAAACTTTTTTAATGTATGTACAGCTCTAAATATGTTCGAACAATCACATTTGAATACTTAGATGTCATTAAACTAGACTTAAAAAAATTGTATGGAATATTTCTATAATTTTAATTAGTATTTCTCCTAACTTCTTTCTTTGTAATCTTAATACTTTTTTGTATAGTTTCTAGTGTTTAATTATTTGACAAAGTTGCTAAGACGAATAACTTCAATTAAAATTTTTCTCAGTGAGACAACCCTTAGGAGACATCGGTGCTTTTATATATTTTATAGCAACATATTGTATTTTCACTCTTGTTTCCACGTTAACACAAATAAATTAATTAATGTTAGAATATGGCTTTGCTGTTTATTTATAATAATATGCCAAAAGCCAATAACTGTCAATTAGATGATCAACTCACTCAACTGTTTTTTTTTTAATTATAAGATATAGATTATTAAAAGTATACAATTCTGTACAGTTTAAAAATATTATAAATTCTCTAATTCTCTCTTAGTGCTCATATCAATAACTTTAAACCTATAAACTTAAACTTATCTTGTTCCCATGAATATTTCACAAAATTCTTTACACTTATAGTGGTAACAATGACTGCGAAGCAGTTTTTAGTTGTTGATAATGCTTCTCTGCTACCGCCAGATGGCATTATTCTATAAAAAGATAATATGCATGCATTTTTCTATAAAACTATACGAATAGAAGAAAGTGAGAATTTTAATAAATTTTAGAAGGTCTCAGCAATTTACAAATATAAGATATACCACGTGTACAAAGACGATAAACCCAGAACACCAAAACTATATGAACTAAGAAACATAAAACTTTACAACCAATCGCCTATTTCCGAAATTCCAATAGAAGAAAATATTATAATAAGAGCCAGAAGATTATTTTAAACATAGATATTTGCAAGTAATAAACTGCTAATGACTTGTAGTTCTTATACGACAAGATAGCGCCTCATACCCCGCGTTGTTTGCGGTCATTGATCTTCTTATCTACACATCATATTCGATCCAATGTGTAACGCAGACATGACATCATTACTGCGCTAACGCTACCGACTTAGGCGGGTCACTTGGAGTTGAATTCAACCTACCGCAGCCGCGCAATCCCTCACTTCTAGGGGAGGAGTCGAGAATCACGCAAAAAGCTTCGTTGGGCCAAAACATAATGAAACAATAGCCAACAAGCTAATAATGTAAAAATCCATTATCAACAAGTTACGAATGAATTTGGAATTGTATTGGGACTTTTTATTCTATAGTCTATTGTTTCAGTTGTTTTGAGGCAATAACCCGTTTATCATTCCAGTTGTGTGACGGTAACTCCGCCTGCGAGTCACCGCCAGCCGGTGCCCGGTGCAATGATGGATTGGATTGGATTGCGGCCAACCGGAGCCAAGTCGTCCGCCCACCGCCTCACTCTTGACCCAACCAACCGAGAAACGCGGCGAAACGCGACTGGTAGGTACCTAGTGGGAAATTATATGCTAAAAAAACTGTAGTAGAAGAAGTACCTACTTATTTATCTATATGTATATTTTCTGTAATTAAGAAATAAAAAATATACATAAAAATATATATTAAAAAACAGTTGTAATATTGACAAACTGTTAGATAAACGCGAAGAATTCGGGCCGCGGGTCCCAATATTTATTAATTGCAGCCGTCGACAGATTCTGGTAATCTTCTGCAGCAAAGAGCTGCTGAAATGCTTTCTACTAATTATCAATTTAACATATTGATGTTCAATTCATGCGCATTTTTTTTTAATTTTCAGAAAATGCAAACGAAGGAGAATCCAACAGAAACACGTAATGAAAAAGTAATATACAACGTTAAATTAAACATACTACAATTATTACAAGAAGAATTATTACAACAAGGATTAAATAGACAGATAAAAACGCTATACAAATCCCTTTGTATTTATTTTACTTAAATAAAAAGAAAGAAAACATATGTATGTAATGTAGCAGCATGTAGGTACTATTGGGCACATTGGCGGTATGCCACCTTAAAAGAGACGACAACGTGGATACGAGGATGGGATTCAGCTAATAAATTTGTACGACGGTTGGTCAATGGTTGTAACTAAAGAATACCCAGAAATAATGATTTCTTCTAATAGCAGTGTCTAAAACTAAAGAACGGAAAACAAAGACAGTGGTAATAAAAACACCCAAGGATGCAGAGCAATACACGACTGATTGCTTTTTGCTATTATTGCCTTATATATTGCCTTTGCACAAATTACTTCTACCTAATTGGGTATATGTATGGGGTGGAGCTTGTCTCGTTGCAAGGAACAAGGGATTATTTTTGTAAATGGAATACCACGAACTGCCAGGACTGTACCTACCCCTGTTCAAGGTTTCATCTATCATATATTTTCATTTGATGCCTATGAAGAATACCATTGAAGGATATAAGTGAAATAATTCCTTAACGGTATGAAGGATGATTTTCTTAAAACACTATGCATCTAACTTTTGAATTTTTAAAAAAGATTCTCTTGAATTTCGAAAAATATTTTTTTTTGGTATTCATAACATGAGAACTAATAGCCCCGCTATAAAATGTAAGCCCAATTCGACTTCTTTAAATTTTTAATTTCATCTGTATATATATACTGTACTGTCAATTAAATAAATAAATAATTAATATTGGTTCCATGGTTTATCACAAATAGTTTCAATAGTCTTACTTATTTGTGCTTTATCATATATTTATTAAAAAAGATTTTATGCAAGTTCTAGATATTTTAATGAACTTGTAAAAACTTTATTTTTTATATAATATAATTAAACATTTTCATTTTTTTCATTAGCTTATATATTTTTTCATATAACCACTTCGTGAATTACTTATGTATTTTTGTAGCTGGCAACCAAGTTCACGGCTTCCGTTATATACTAATGTGGTACATAGTTAACTGCGTCCGGTGTTAAGTTCAAGTGGAGTTTAAATTATTTTATTCAGGTGAATATAACATTTTTATTCAACGCTAAGTGCATGAAATTTTTTATTCTTAGTTAGATTTGTCATTTTTTACTATCATTTTCGATTATTTATTCGGCAATTTTGTATAAATCCAATAGTAGTAATATCTTATATTTCTATCTACCCGAAATCTAATTAGAAATCTGATTTTCCTTACTTTTATTTTAGTATTTTATTGTTTTTATGATTTTTTATTACGATTTGTGTATTATTCTCCCGATTTTTTCTTTTTATTTTTAGTGAATATTGAAAATAGTATTTTAAAAAACACGCGTTCAGTAAAGATGAATTAGCTTAATTTCTACCTACATTTAAAAATTAACAATTGCTTACCAACAAAAAAATAAAAAATGTAGCAAAAAATATATAAATTTATATTTTTTTTGTTGGTCGTTGGAAATTTTTAAACGTGGAATATAGATGTCGAAATCTTTCAAAGATAGATGAATTGTTTTTCATTTTTTCCATGTGTTTAAAATAATAGAATATTACCTTATTTAGTCTATAAATTTATAACTATTTCAGTCACATAATAAATACCTAAGTACATGTGCATTTTTATTACTATTGATGTTCCAAGTTGCAGCATTTTAAACTGTAACAATCACAGTTTTGATTATATTTTGGTATAACCTTTCAAAAAATTCAAAATCAGTATTTGAAAAAAACGCTAGGCAAAAATGACACGGTTGGCCTTAACGATAATAACTTAACGTCTTGTATACTTATAATATTTTTTCTTTTCATACTTTTTCGTAATATTTTTTTCTTTAGATATATATAAAATTATGAAGCTGTAAAAATTAGAAAATCGTTTATTTAGTTTTAGAACATGATACAGTATATCATAGTTTAATAATTCAAAATTTGCATACATTTTGGTTTTTTTTCTGCTATTTGAATGAAATGTTTTATTCTCTTAAAAGTAAATAACCTGCTAAAATTTTAGTTTATTTACCATATAGTTTAAATGAGGTAATAATAATAATAATAATATATAATATTCTATATTTCAAAAATGATGGTGAAAGAAAACAATTCGTCCATGGAAGAGTTAAATTATCATCTACATAAAAAAATTCGTTCGTTATTCATAAAAAAAAAAATTCGTACATTGAAATTAGTAAAAAAATCTGAGATTTTGGAAAAAATCGAAAGTTGTACAAGTTACCAATCACGCCATTTTGAACTGCCAAACTGTTGGGTTGCCCTATATTGTAACATTCTCTAAAACTTATTAATCGATTTTTTACCGTTATCTAGTGTCAATTAATTATTTTATATATAAGGATAATAATAGTATAGGTGATTTTTTTGTAGTAATTGAAATTAAATAATTAAAACAAGAATTACTTTCGAATTGTATTGAGAAAAATAATGTGGTAGATCCTAGTTTTATTAATATTGAGGACATTGAGATTAAATTATTTCGATTTTTTAAATTAAATCATTAAGTCTAAAAGAACAATAATTTAAATATAAACTAAAATAAGCTTTTAGGTTTGTTAGTTAGTTTTTATGTAAGTCAATACATACATTAAGAATGGTTTTTTAGGAAATTGTAGTATAAATATAAAAATAAATAAATAAATAAGCGCTCACGCCCGTAACCCAAAGGGGTAGGCAGAGATCATGGATTTCCATTTGGCGCGATCCTGGCACACCTCTCTCGCTTCTTCTACATTCATACATCTACGCATACATACACATCGGTTATGGTGCTTCTTATATCGGCCTTTTTTAATAAGCCACTAATCTGATCGATATAAGTTAAAAATAATTAGAAATATAAATTTTATTTTTACAAAAAAATTAAATTAAACATATTAAATATTTTTTAGTATATACTGTAATATTTTAAATACTAATAAATTTTGTAATATATTATTTATTCAAATGTTAATTGACCAAAAAATGTTTATTATTTACTTTACTATATTATATTCAATCCCAGTCATGAAATGTAAATAAAATAATCATAGTAATATTAATGCGAAAGTTTGTAAGAATGGATGTTTGTCACTATTTCATGCAAAAACGATTGAATGGATTTTTTTTATCGATTATGCAATTGTTAACGTAAATCTATTTCCAAAATATCGAATATTTAAAGAGGAGACTCTTCATAGAATAATTAGACGAAGGAAAAGGTCCCACTAATGACAGAGAAATTGAGAAGCAAGAGTTAACGTGGTATTGGCATGTTATGCGGAGGGATAAAGGATATGTAGCAAAGATAATAATGAAAATGAACGTCGAAAGTTACAAGCGTAGAGGAGTAACGTGTAAAAAGGAAATGAATTCAGGTATTACTGATAGAGGGATATGACAGAGAAGTGCTCACTGTGTCGACCCCACATACGATATAACGCCATACAGTTTTATTTACATTTACTTTCCAGGATTCAAATCAAGAAATCGCAAAGCCATAATGAAGCCGTATATCAATTTATATCAATCAACACGACGTGACCACAAAATATCTATTTGGTGGAAAAGCCATCAAACCGCAAAAGGCGTACCCTCAAATATCAGAAAAAATATATACAGCCTCAAAGCGAAAACACATGAACGTAAGTATAGTTCTAATTGTCTACAATATAAATTGTATTTTGGTATTACACACTTACGATAAAATATTGAAGCGGGAATGCGGTTTTCTCGTTTTTCGGATGACGAAATTTTAGATGACTAGTTATATATGTTTATGGTTGTTAACCTTTAAAATTAATTGAGTCCTTTGTACTACTCCTTCATACTAAAATAAAAAATGTCATTCGAATTTTTAAATCTATATTTTAACTGTTTGTTTTAATCGATTGTCGATTGTAAGTACACTGTAACAATAAACAAATTGAACTAGACAGTCAATAAAATAGTACCTTTATTCCTACATATATTTATTCTTTTTCTACTTTATTTTTGCTTAGTCTTTTAACCGTAAATAAATAATGTACTATCGGGGCAGGTGGCGGTATTCCACCTTAAAAGAAACGAATCGTTTGAACGTACACCTCGAGACGACGACGCAGGAACAATCATCAATATGATAGGGCTTTTAAATGTGTTTGTACGAAAAAAATGTTGTCGTCTAAGGTCGTAAAACTTAAAAACACAAAGGGATGTAGAGGAGAACACAACTGTTTCCTTTTATTATTATCCTATCGTTTGCACACTCATTATAATTAGTTATTTGTCAGAAAGGGTGGAGTTTGTCTCGTTGCAAGGAACAAGACAATTTTTCTGTAAGTGGATCAGCTCCGACTGCACATAAGCGTTTCAAATAATGTGCACGGACCCGCGCCATGTTGTGACGTCATAGATGTCAAATCGACAAAAATAGGTAGGGTCAGTAAAACAGATGTTTTTAAAATAATATTAAATATGATAAAATAAAATATTTCATTTTGTACTATATCCCGGTTATTCGATTCCGCTCATCCCACTGCTTGAGCAGTCACCATCTTCATCGTCGCTTTCATCTTCACTCCTGCTTTCTTCTATAAAAAATATTTAGTTCATTAAAATATTCCATTGATTGATATTTAAAAGAAAAAAATCCATTACCCGTGTTTGTAACGACAAAATGGCGTCCCGCCAGTATTTTTTTTCTTAATAACAAGATTAATAGTTGAAGTAGTAAATCTTATTTTATCTCTGACTGCACTCAAATTTTGTAGGTGCTTATTGTTCATTAAAAACCCATAATAATATAGTTATAACAATACAAATTATGTTCACTGAAAAAAAATTACGCAAATACATTTTGGTTGCTGTCTGTACTTTTCTAGGGATCTTTGACGTATCAAGGTCATTGTCGTGCACATTCTTATTTAACGCATTATACTTACCATAAAAGTATGACTGACTTCAAATACTTTTTATTTCAGTTTATTATGTACCTAAGAACAGAACCCAACCGATAAAGTTAAGAAGACGGCTATGTCAGGCCAAGAAACGCCGGGTTGATTTTATCACGTTTAAGGAAATGGAGGAAACCGGCTTCAATCCGTTTGATATCTTGGGGGACGACGACTCGACGACTGAGTTGATGGAGACCGACAGAATGGAGGAAACGGGCTGGACGTCATGTGATAACATTGAGCACGAGGTCGCGCATGCCGAAGTGAAGACCGAAGTCGTAGAGGATGATATCATTGAGCCTGAGGTCGCGAAGGGCGAGGTGGTGGAGACCGAAGTCGTGGAGGATGGTATAATTGAGTTCGAGGTCGCGAAGGCCGAGGCGGTTACGATCGAGGTCGTAAAGGTTGAGATGATGGAGACCGACTTTGAAAAGATCATCGCGGGTTATGAGTATATGGAGGGTGAGTTTGCACATATGTAGTTTTATTTAATAATCGATTAATTATATACTACCAATGTATTACTATGGAATGCAATAAACAATTGACTATTGACTGTTGAAGATTACTATTTTATATCAACAGTGAGTTTATGTAGGTAATAACAACTTTTTAATTATGGCAACGGTTGTACGATTACAACATTCTCTTTGACAACATTTTAAAATTGATTGTTTGAATTATCTGTATTATATATTGGTCTGGAATCTGTGTATCGTAATTTAAATACAATTGAAAGACTTTTTAAATTATAAAATTATATTTTAATAATGGCTAATAATTTATTACCCATACTAAGAGGTTTTGGTCGGTACGCGTCGGAGTTTTTAAGTACGGCTGTGGGTGGAGTCAATAGGGACGGGATATTTAATAAATTACAACAATACAGTATGTCAAAACACAGTAAAGGGACTATACAGGGTTGCCACTTGATTTATGAAGTAATTTAAATAACTAAACTAAAAAGTGTCTACGATATTGTAGTTTCCAAATAGGCAGACCGAATTCGGTTGTATCAAGATTCAAGTTCCTAGAAATCTCTTCGGATATTGGAACCCAGTTCACAAAAGGTTCATGTTGTTAGGGATGGGCTGAAATTTTTTCGTATTTGGTTTAACCGACTTTTGGGGACTTGAATAGGATTTCGACATTCGTTTCAAATGCCTGACATCCGGGACAAAACATATTGGAATGACTGGAATGGCCGGCTCGACCGGTGAAATACCACGACCTCACAGAAAACAGGCGCGAAGTAGAAGTACTCTGCGTTTCGCCTGCGATCCTAACATATTGAAAAGAAAATTATGTTTATTTGTACCGAAATTAGCAAAAAAAAATCCTTTCCCTTAGGGCGCGTTCACATATAACGTCCGTTTTACAGGTCCGTTTAAACGTATGTGTTATTAGTGTATGTAGTTGTATGAGCGAGTTCACACAGAATACAGTATTCCGGATCCAGTATACTGATCCGTTTATCGGATCGAAACCGCGCGAGGCTTGGCTCGGGGGTACGCGGGGTGTGGGGTGCTGCACACAACATAGCCGGGGCCTCCTCAGACGCAGGCGACAGTAGTATCAATACATCACGACAACGTCCATCCTCATCGAAAGTAGGCGAACACTAAAGTTCAGTATTTCTCCAGTAGCAACGGATCCGTTAAAAAGGATCCTATAAAAAAGGACATTATATGTGAACGCGCCCTTACAGTGAGAATCTTATATTATTTGGTAAATTATATTTTTAATTTTTAAGCCAGAAAATACAACCGAACTTCGGCCGAATTTTGAAAATTGTACACAGTAATTTTATTTATGTATACAGAATGTTTGACCTAAGGTTCTTGGTTCAAGCCAAATTTGACCCATCTCTGGTTCATATTTGTCATTGTTGTTAACATTAACATATTGCCAGCTGACTTGTGTAATAAAATAGTTTGTAAGGATAAAGGGGTTTGTACACTATAATGTACATAGTTTTCGTTTGTTAAAATTAATTTTTTTTTTCTTCAGCAATGTACAATCGACCGCCTATAATCAACTTAGACGACATATCCACGAACTACGGTTACGATTATGCAGTTGATCTGGACTCAGAGTTTTCATTCCGGTGCCTGTTTCGAAAATTGATCGTGAGTTACTTTACTATTTTTTTATGATTTGGTATATAATGTATTGTATGATGTAAACTATACATTTGATTTGTCTAATTCTTTTAGGAATAAAGCAACTTGCGACGCCCCCTTCAAAAACACGAAGCAACGACTACGCATAGTGTTTTTACGTTTTTTTTTTACAAGTTTGCATGATATACACTGTTACATGTTTTATATTTTTTAAATTTTACAAGTTTACTTGCTATTGTTACTGTTGCATAGTTTATAAATATATATTTAACTCAGAGGCGAATTAACTGTTCAAGGGCCTGTAGGCAAAGACGCTCTGCGCCGCCCATGATGTCTAAAAAAAAAACTACAGTTATGTATCAAATTCGGGACGGGATTTCCTCGCCGCGCGCCCCTTATTGTCGCGTGCCTTACACGTGCCTATTTTGCCTTAGGGATAATCCGCCTCTGATTGAACTTATAAATGTTCGAATGAGACTGCATAAAAATATTTATTTGAAGATAAGAATTTAAAGTGTTGTTTGTTAAAGATTTTTTTTACCGATTATGAGCTAATGATTTTTTTTGATTAGGACGAGATTTAATTGCTAGAGCAAGGTTAGTACTAGACGTAGGCCAGGAGTCGTACCTTTCTTCAGACGATCCGGGTAAGAAGTGGTCTTTCGTGAAGTCCTTTGTTTTGAACAGCGAGTTGATGCGAGTGTATGTCTCGGACGTCTCCCTGTGGAAGGATGAAAGCATGGAGTTGTTACCAGAGCACGGGGCCGCTCTCAACGTATTCCTGATAGAGAGGAAGGACCAGTTTGCCACTGAAGAACCTCCCACGGCGTTCGCCACGCATAAAATCAGGGTTGGCGATAATCAGGAACCTCTATCGTCCCCACCCTACAGGTTATCCCCACCAACGAAGGGAGCACTCGGAAAGGAACTTCGAAGCCAGCCGATGCCGATGTCACCGAGGAGTGCTAATCACCATGGTCATCGAAAGTCGTCTTGGTCACGACGAAGGACGGAAGTCATTGACTTTGCGTTGACTATCGCAACCTCAACGCAGTCTCTTAGCCTGACTGCTACCTGCTCCTATAGATTGAGGACGTGCTTCACGTTGCTAAAACGTCAAGGCACATGACGTCTTGTGATCTTCGTTTTGGGTATTTCCAAGACCTCGTGTATCCTTACGATAAAAACAGCCTTCATCACGCGCCTTGGGACCTATAGGTTAAAGGATGCCAATGAGTCTTCGGAACTCTGGAGCTACCTTTCATAGAGTGATTGATCGATTCAAATGTCCAACATGTTTGGCGTTCTTATAGTAGCTTACTTGTTTGTGAGCATTAGGAAGATCTTGCAGCCGTCTTTCATCGTCTAGCCATTGTTAACTTACGCGTGAATCGGGAAAGGTCCAACTTTGTTAGGAAGTCGGTGAAATTCTTAAGGCTCGTAATCTTATCAGGGGGTATACACGTAGATGCGGTTTCGTTTCCGACCTTTAAGAAAGGAGTGCGTTCTTTTCTTGAAGGACCCTAAGTCGTATCGATCGTTCCACAAGGCGGTTCTGCGAGGCAGAAAGCTACGCGGAAACCGCGCGCTAGTGGAATGCCAACCATCAAGGTGGTGTGGATGAACTCAGCAGTAGGAATTGTTCATAACAATTCTTCGGAACACTCCCCATGGTAAAGACGGTAAAAAATGCAAAGGGAACTGACGTTCCTTCGCAATGCCAGTGGCTCAAGCCGATCAGTAAGAGCTCGGTCGTTGACGATCCGGGTCGCTCTTCGTTCTACGTGATCAAAAGAAGCTGGTATTTAGGAGCTCCAGGCCAGTGATGCGAGCAGTATTCCATATGCGGCCGTACCTGCGCTTTATACTGCTGTAAGCGTTAGGCCGGCGTGAAATACTGCTTCGCTTTAGCGAGTACACCAAGCTTTTTGAACTTACCTTCCAGACGAACACGAAATTGGACGTCGCTCGATATATCAATGCCGAGAGTACTGATACTAGCTGAGGCAACTCGGGGAGTGTTCTCAAAGTTGAGATTTATGTCGAAGGTTTGTTTTTTGGACGGCAATAGTGCAGACTTTTGGAAAAGTGGACAAGATTTTGTGGACTCCATTCTGAGATATTACTAAATAGTCTCAAGTTCAGAAATAAGTTTGTTCCAGTACTCATTGAAGCAATCCCGAAAAATATTAGCGCCGTGTACACAAGCACCACCGGTGCTGTCGTCTGCATTGCAGTGAACGTTAATCATTTGCAACATGTCCTTGACGGGTAGAAGAAAAAGGTTGGGAGGCAGTACACAGCCCTGTAGTACACCAGCATTAATGGGTTTTGAGTCCAAGCATACACCGTCGATGTAACGACTCTCGAGGAAGCTGGTATTCCAGTCGCATGATTTCTTGGGAATCCCGCAGAGAAGCAGCTTCGAAAGAAGGTCTTTATGCTAAACCCGATCTAAGTCTTTTACCAGGTCCAGACTGACAGACAGCGCCTCCCCTTTGTTCCCAATTGCCTGAGTCCATCGGTGGGGTACCTAACTCAGGTATCCCACAGTATCACCAGGTGAGCGACGCTGGCGAAAATCGTATTGACGATCGCTACTCAGATGGTGTTTCTCTAGATACCTCACGAGCTGGCAGTTAATGGTTGATTCCATTATCTTAGAGAACAAAGAGGTTATGGCAATGGTCCTTTAGTTGGGCGGATCGGAGCCACCGCCTTTCTTTAGGATCGGGTAGCATAAGGCATTCTCCCAGGATTTCGGAACTACGCCTAAGGAATAGGAGTAACGGAAGAGACACCAGTGAGCACGTGTTTTAAGCACAACAGGAGGAATTTCGTTATACCCACTCGACTCATGGATATCCAGAGACTGGAACGCTTTACGCACTAACTTCTGAAGAAACTGAATTTCCGACCGCAAGAGAACTTCGGCGGTAAGTTACTTTTGTCCCATAGATTAGAGTTGGATGCAAAGAGTGACCACGAGATCGGCTTTCTCTTTTATGGGCCAACGAGTTATCCTCGATGTGCCGCCTGGTGGCGATGATTTTGGTCAAGGCAAAAGGTGGTGGTTGTCCACCAAACATTTACCGAATGCTTATGGATTACTTCATCTCCCGCTGGGTTGGCCTATTCGTCGTAGACCAGGTGCTATGGAAGACTTCGACTATGGGATGTCCCCAAGGCTCGGTGCTGGGCCCAGCACTGTGGAACTTGCTTATGAGTGACTTGTTGCAGCTTCCTCTGCCGGAGGGAGTCACTATGGTGGCTTATGCGGACGATGTGACAATTCTGATCGAGGCCAACTCCAGAGCTAGAATCGAGTCGAGGGCCGCTAACGTAATGAGTCTCGTGTATGACTGGGGGAGACGTAACCGCCTGAAGTTTTCTCCATCGAAGTCTTCGACGATGACGATTAAAGGTAAATTCCAGCGTTCTCCAGTTATTCGTCTTAATGGTGTCTCGATCAGAAGCATTACATCGACGAAAGTGTTGGGAATTATTATAGTTGCTGGTTTGTCATTCGCACAACATGCGACGGTGATCGGCGAAAACGCAGGCAAGGGCTTTGGAAAAATGTCGCGTGCATCGCCTACATCGTGGGAAATCCGCTACCCCAGTTTAAAGCTTATATACCAGGGAGTTTATATCACCACGCTGACCTATGCTGCAGAATGCTTGTATGAAAGGGCGAAGATGTTTGCAGTGCGCAGTGCACTACTGAGATCCCAAAGAACCTCACTTGTGTTGCTCACAAAATCATACAGGTCCACCAATACGGCTGCCTTACCGGTACTGGCTGGCGTCCTCCCCGCTGACCCGGAGGTGACCCGTGCTGGTCTAGTGGGTATAGCCCGTGCTTCGCTGTCCGGTGTGGAGTTGAGCAGAAGTGGTCGGTGACTGGCAGAAAAGATGGACGCAAGACACAAAAGGTAGGGAGCAGTTCCGGTTTTTCGCGAACGTAAGGGGCCACCTGGGTCTTACCCGACTATTAAGTCTCACAAATCCGCAGTGGCCATGGATGCCTCAGAAAGAGGCTGTAGGCTGCTTGAGTCGAGTATGTGTGAGTGTGGTGAGGCTGAGGAGGACGCTCATCACGTCTTGTGGGACTGTCCTCAGAACGACGACCGGAGAGTGAAGATGATGAATAGGATTGTTCGACTGGAGGCGGGACCGATCTATTATCCGGATCTCGTAAGCGGGGAGGCGAATTTTGCCGGGCTACGGGAGTTCGCGCATCGGTGGTACCAAAAGAGATACAGGGTTATCCCTGGTCGCTGGAGTGTGAGTGAGTGTCATGCCCATTAGGGGGAGAGTGAGGAAAAGGCAAGGAATGGACGAAATAACTTGTATGGAGCCAAGAAAAGTGCGTGAGCCGAGAAATGGCCAGACCGCGTGCGCCCTACCGTGATTCGGCCCGTATGACCTGAGGGTCGGTGGGGCCATGGTTGGTGGTGGGATATGTATCCTCAATGTGCAGA
>JWHW01033120.1:88207-121022 GCA_000931545.1 Papilio glaucus | reverse complement strand
ACAATGTCACAAACGTTGCTTTAATGCAGTATAATAAAAAAAATTACTTGCGTACTTTATTGAAGTGTAAACTTCTTGAGCCGCGTAAGACGATATTTTTTAGGGGAAAATCTTATAAGTTCGCGAGATCGACACGCGCATCATGCATCAGCGACAGCAACATGCTTATTGAACTGATAACATCTTTAACCGCGTTAGACAATTTTTGGTAGGGTTAGTGGTGGTGACAATGGTGATGATGATGGTGGTCGTGGTGGTGATGGTGGCGGTGTCGGTGTCGGTTTTAGTGTCGTCGTTCTTGATTGGCAGCGCGCATTTTAAAAATTCATTACAAAATATAAACAATGTGTACAATAAGCTAAATACCTAAGCTGGCCCGGCAAACTTTGTTCCGGTAATAATTAATAGATGGTCCACTATTTTGGCGATAATGGCTTACACATAGAAGATAGATATAGTATGCTGTGCCGGGCTTTTTTGTAGGACTATTTAAGGTAAACATTTCCATTATAAATGTGTAACTCTAACGGTTTTTGTAGCGCACATCAGAATAGTTCGCATATAGTGGATTTTTTTCTCCTTACTTGACATTTATATTTTGGACAATTCACACAATAATATAGTATAGCTATATTATTGTAAAGTTTAATGAACCGCCGTCTTTTTTGCTATTGTTAATTGCCTTGAACACGTGCGTAAATTCTCTACCACTTTTTTAACTTTTAAATTGAATATCAACAACACCGGGGGAAATGTAGCTCTATACAGATAAACAATTTAATTGTTTGTTAATATCAAAATATAACTTTGATAATGAAGAGAGAATAACGAAACAAATTTATGTAGCAAAAGTGAGTGGCAGTGTTGGTAGGGGACGCCCTAGGAGAACTTATATCGATCAGATTCGTGGCTTACTAAAAAAGGGCGATATAAGGAGCACCCATAACCGACGAGCATGTATGCGTAGATGTATGAGTAAGCGAGAGAGGTGTGCCAGGATCGAGCCAAATGGAAATCCATGATCTCTGCCTACCCCTCTGGGTTACGGGCGTGAGCGCATATTTATTTGATACTGATGTTTTACGTTTTATTTTGTACGGTAAATACAAATAATATTAAAAATACGATTATAAACTTTTACTCTGCGATGTGATTAATATGTTTTGTTTGATTCCACGCGGACGAAGTCGCGGGCAACAGCTAGTAATAAAATAAAACTTTTCCTGTGTTGTGTTTCGACTCACGTTATCTATGTAATTCATAGAGTAACTTAAATAATTGTATATTTATAACTCAAAGTTCACACAGAAAATGAAAAGAAATGCGTGCGAAGTCGAGGGCAAAAGATAGTTAAACTTACATCTCCCTCTTTCGCTACGCCAATACACTTCACTCCTACACAAATTTGGAAATCTGTATTTTTTACAATATTTACACACATTCTAAATAGGTACATAAAATACAAATGTAAAACAACTAGGTACATAAAATACAAATGTAAAACAACTAGGTACACAAAATACAAATGTAAAACAATTAGGTACATAAAATTAAACATTATAACTTATAATTGAGGGACGGTTGGCGTGTTAGTAAGATACTTGGTATTCACATTGCAAGTCGTGGGTTCGATTGCCACCCGGGACAGACATTGTGTGCATGAACATGTTCTGTTTGTCCAGGGTCTGGGTGTAATTATCTATTTAAATATGTATTTACGAAAGAATAGTAGTATATTAGTTATCGGGTTTCCATAGCTACGAGCTCTACTTAGTTTAGGATCAGATGATCAATAGAGTTACAGGATATTATAGTTGATTTTAGGTCTAGGCCACGATACCCGGGTTCCAATCCCGCGTCGCTGGCACTCCCACGTACGCTGTGCTCCGCCGCTTTGGCGGTGGACCGATTCGGTTTTTTCGGACCATCACTTTCTGGTCGATATTATAAGCGCGACATCTTTCGGCGGCCGGGGGCCACCCGGGTGAGCAACGTTGATCTTATTAATATGCAACTGCAAACTGAACAATCACCCTTAGGGAACATATCCGTACTACGTGACCCGTTTATGGGGAGGAGGAGTGGATGATTCTTTACGAGCCAAGTCACTACATGGAGAGTCCGCCGAAGCGACCGAGAGACGACGACGGCGGCCTCCTAATCCGGTAATAATAATAAAGTACTAGACCGAGCAAAGCCTCCCTCGCCCCAGGGTAGTTAATATCCCTTCGAGCTAAATTACTCTTAAGGAGGCTTAGGCTGGGCGCCTTCTAAGCGCTTCCGCTTCAAGCTCGGTGTAGCTTTAGATGCCTCTTCTAGACAGTGACAAGTCAGTCACACAAAAGAAAACCGAAGGGGCCTTCCCCTTCAGTTTTTTTTGTCACTTTCAGACTTAACCCTTATATACTGTATAATAAATAATATATGTCTTAATTGTAGGCATCTTTAATATTATTTTGTAATTTGACAGCTGTCAAAATAATTATTAAAACTTGGTATTGGTATAAGTATTATGTATCACTATAAATCAATTGTGTGTGTTTGATAACTAAAAGGCAAATTAAAATATGAAACTTTATTTAATTAAACATCAATAGTAAAATAACAAAAAATGAATCAGGAATAATTAAAATTAGCAATAATATTCAAAACATCAAGCTCGATGAATGGAATACACTGTTACATTACGTCAGCACTTTATAAAGGTCAATTGAAACCGAACAATTACAATTCTGTATTAAATCTAGAAAATCATTTACAATTAATATCAATTTACCTTCATTATATAATGATATTATTGATTTACAATAGGTATTATTAAGTCAATAATACTTTTCGTAAATCAACATCTTACCTAGATGTTAATTTACAAAAAGTATTATTGATGTATTGATTTAATAAAATGTAGGTACAGTGTACCAATAGATCCTATATTGACATAGCCTCGAGGGACGCAAATGTTACAAAAAAAATAGTAAAAAAAAAATCATAATTAACACATACATATGTAGCTCGAAAAGCGACCTAAGATAAAAACATTTAAGGAAGAAAATGTTTGTTTTTAAATATAATCGTAGCATTGTTCTATAATAATAACGAATAAAAATAATAATTCATTTAGAGAAAGCATGTCGAAGGTCCTTATTGCTTATTATTATTGAAGATGGCATCCAAATATCCAGATATCGATTGTGATTTATATTGACTACTTACTCTATTGTAAATTGTAGTTATACATATATTATCTACATTTAATTTGTGCCCAAGCAGTAGATAGTGCTATGCGATTAAAATGTTTCATTTAAATGTATCAACAAAAAATATTTTTTATTTTTATCTTCCAATATATGAAGTTAAAGTTGTAAAATAAATGTCATTATAAATACATTTGTGTTACAAACTGAGAAAAGAAGTGCGATTTTAATTGACTGATTTCTAATGTTTAATTAACTAATAAAATCTAAAACGAATTATAACAAGACGAGAGTCTCGACGTATTAGTATAGTCTGCACTTTAGTAGAACTGCACTCTATAGTGGAGTTGGTTTTTTCGCACAGATTATAAAATGGGTATATCGTTAGGCCATATTTTACACCTAATTATAATGCAAATGAATAAATATTTTGAATTTCATAATTTACACCGTTATTTTAGAAATAGCATTTTCAAAATACTGAAAATATTTTTTTCACTGGAAATCTTGACTATAGCTTTGTGTTTTGGTTCACATTGTTTTACATTAAATCGACAGGTTTATAAAGATAAAATCTTTTTACTATAATTTATTTTTCTTATATTTCATTTCCCCTATATTTTACAAATTAAAAAAAATAGGCAAATAAATGATAATAAATAAAGCTGCCTTTTTTAAAGTTATCTTTTATGTTTTGTTTTTACGCAAATTAGAATATTGTACAAATTTGCTATAGAAATTTCAACAACATAATTTTTATAACAGTTTCGTTCTCAAAATTCCTCCCGTAAATATTTTCATGTCCATAATATATTATATCAATTAACCTCTTAAAATATTTATATATTTTTTTTCCAATTATCTAAGCACTAAGCCAGCCTATAAACTAAAGCAGAAGACTCTCCTTAATATAATTTTACATATTTCTGGTTATATCTATCACCGACCGGACTTCGTTAGTTAATAATCTTACTAGGCACATTATAAACTGTCAGAAAATTTTGAACTGAGTCGTTCACGATTTCATGTATAATTTCAAATCAACTCGTGGGTTTATTACAAAGGTTTCCACTGGTATAAATATTACAATAAAAGCTTTATTTCTGAAAAAAAAAAACTGAGATGACATGTGTGTGTGTGAACAAGGTCAAGGGTTCAGTAAATTAAATATGATAATTATATGTTAAAAATACCTTAAAAAAGTGTTCAACAAAGAATAAATGAATTTGTTGCGTTGTGACATGTTAAATTATTAATAATTCCTTCGGTTCACAATTTGTTGTCAGTTTATAATATGCGTAGTTCACAATCCATCGGCGACACATCCGTACTTGTGATGAAGAAACTGCTGTGATGTGTTACTATGATATTTTCAATATTTAAAATAAAACCTATTCTAGTTGTGTCTCTGCGGCTTTAGTACATACCTCCAGTATATTATATATTCGTATATGATACACATTTTTTTCATACCAAACATAAACTTCTCTATCACATTTTCAAAGGCAGGGTAGACATATGGTTTTTCCTACACGACTTTGTCTCCTTTTACATTGAACTAAAGCACTAAGCACCCGGGCAACAGCATTAATGATTTTGTAGCCATCTTCTCGGTGAACTCCTTGACAAAGTTGCAACCACATCATTTTAAGAACGCATAGACGATACATATATTCTTATTTACAAAACTGATAATGTCTATATACCCATTTGACTTGCCTATCATTCACAGTGTTCGTTTTAAAGTATGACAATTCTAATTAACATATAAAATATATCTAAGTGACTTAGAAAAAAAAATTGTGTCATTTTATTACTATATAAAAATATAAAAGTATAATTTGAACAATAAACATTTATATAAGTACAGGATAAGCCCAAAATCGCAATAAAATACACAACAAAGTTGTTAAGGCGACGTATTGATAATTATAATAAAAATATTTAAGTATATTTCATGTTGATTTTCAAAGAATATTTTACCATTTATTGGCATAGCATCCAATTAATTGTTTTTAAAATATTTAGATTAGTTTATCCTATCTAACTTATATGTAAGAGATCGAATGTGATGAATACCCCGTGGAGGTGGTAAACAGAAACAAGAGAGACAGAGATAGCTATTGAATGCAGTAAGAAAGAGAGAAGACAATAAAATTATTTAAACTTTCGTGAGACATATTTTAACACACTAATTATAACGGCTTTACTCACGCGTGGTTCGGTGTATGTACCGACTAGTTTCGAGCCCATCGGGGGCTCTTCCTCAGGGTGAGTGGGGCTGGGATAGGTTAAGAGCCCCCGATGGGCTCGAAAACTAGTCGGTACATACACCGAACCACGCGTGAGTAAAGCCGATTTAATTAGTGTGTTAAGAGAGAAGACGATAAATTGAAGCACTTAAAAAAACATATGAGTAATTGAAATTGTTCGATTTGATATAAACATAATCGTGTTAAAATCCAATTCACAAACAATAGAAGTTTATCTTCATATGTTTAAATCAAATTAAAAGAAAGAATAAGACAGATAGAATGGAACTCGCCTGGTCAAATCTATATTCTTTTTAGTAATATAGTATCAGAACATACTATGTGATGAAACAAGGAAGCAAGTCAAACCAACAAAAAGATATAACATATACATATAAAAAAACGAATGAACAATGCACTAGAATAATATACAACGGTTATTCCAGCAAGTCAAAAAAGCCTAGGCCAATCGTACAACTGTAAATGTTAAAATGGTTTCAGTTTTAGAAATATATGTAATTTTTTCATTTCAAATTCGGAATTTTATAAATCAATTATTTGTTTTAAAGTCCAAATTTGATGAAAATAATTTTTTTTCAGCCTTTTCTAGAATGTTCCCCACTGTAGGGGCACAGGCCTCGTCTCCGAGAGAGGGATTTTATAATTTTTGTTTTTATTGTTACTATATTTATTTTTAAGCCTAAATGCCTGTATGCCTGACCCGAATATTGTCAACACGTTCAACTGTTGTATCATATATAATAAAAACGCACAACAAAACCCACTTCTTTAAAGTACCTAGTGATTATAAAATTCCTACGCATTAAAAAATTTAAGTAGGACAAAAAGTGATTTTTAAATTAAAAAAATAAGTAAATAACTAAGAAATAAATGAGTTGTAAATCTATTGAAAGCTCTACATTAAAAATTAAAAGCGTCTTTTACCCATAAATCTTTGCTTCAGTCTCAACGCAGTCCTTCATTAAGCTGTCTAATTCTTCTAAGCTGGTATTCTCTGGGTCATAATTACTTAAAAACTCTTCTATTTCAGAGATACAGCTATCTTCCATTTCGCGTAGAACCTTCGATATCATCTCACTGTCCACTTTCGATGCATGTTTAGCGTGCAGCTTGTAAAGATGGTGCTCTCTTTTCGGCTGAAACATGTTTTTTTTATAGTAGAAGGTGGCAAACGAGCAAGCAGTTCACAAGGTATCAAATCACCGCTTCACATAGGCTAATGAATTGCAGATGATTAACAGAAAATGGTTATTTCCCTTTCCTTATCACCCTGGTGGTATTTCACCGGTTGAGCCGGCCCATTCATGCAACATATGTTGTTGCTGGCATCACTGTCCAAAATTAAAAATCTCGTAAATAAATAATGACGCCTGTACTCCAGAGTAGTTTGCTTTTCTTCCTCGCCTTTTCTAATATGGAATAACTATGGGCTTAGAGCTGGGTTAGCTGGAGTTATACATGGCCTACGCACACCCAAAGTACGCTCTAGTCGTGGAGTTGCGGAGAATAGCCACTTACTATCTAAATGAAATACCTAAACTGTATGGGAAGTGATAAGGATATATATATAATTACTCCTTACCTCGTTAGGGCTCACAGTGAATTGTGACACTTGGGTGTTAGGTGTGAAGACGAACGGCTTGAAATACGAAATGCTCGGGTCAGGGGTGGCCGTGAACCAATGCACGCTGAAGCCATTAGCGGACAATACTGAAACCTGAAAATTGCATTTATTTTAAATACTTGATCCCGAGGATCATGAGAAACTTTCTAAGCTGTATCAATCAGGAAGCTGTTAAGTAATAGGTCCATGAAAAATGCATATTGTAAGTATTCAAAAGTTTCATAATCCGAAAACTACACACAATTTATTTTGATTAAAATAAAAAAGAATTATCCAAACCAGTCAAACCATGTTAGTTTTAGCGGGCCTAACATAAGGAAATATAGATATATTGATTAAAGTGTTTAAAATGGAACACTGACCTGACTTCCCTGAGTGGGAAATGTGTCATCACAGCTTCGGCAGATGCAGCTCTCTTTATGGCGCAACACATGGAACATGTCCTTGATGCCGAAAGAAGATGATGCTGTCCCTTCCCTCAGTAGTCTCTCTCCCTCCTTCTGTCGCTTTTCGTCACCGCCTGACGAGAAGCACTTCATGAAATCGAAATGTCCCTGTAACGATGTAGGAGTCATTGAATAGTTTCCATTATACATTTAACTCCTTCTGTTATAAAATAAAACTTTAATTATTAATCCATGTCTGGTCTGATCGCTTTTCTCATATCTGGCCGGGTTCGCACATCAATACTCTTTCATTTGACTTCATTGAAAGAACTCAGTAAGTTCATGCAATGGCTATTTACATATCCTTTTTTTTAAATAAAGCATTATGTATGTGTGGCTGTTTGTCATCAAAAAATGATCACTTCATTAAATGATGTGATCATTTTTTTTCAGGCTATTTGCAGTAGAAAAAAGATTTGTTACTTCTTTGTTACCGGTCATTTGATCCTTGAATCCATCAACTGCAAGAGATACGTGAGGCTGTTCTCTAGAGATATTTACGTAGTAATTCTCAAAAACTATCACATAAAGAATGAAGTTTCACTTACTTCACCATTCCAAAAACCCGTTGCTTTAGCTTTCACAAACAATCCTCTTGAATGCTTATCAATTTTAGTTGTTATCGTCAATCCATTTGATATGTTCCTGTAGCCGGAACTAATCTTTTCGGCCGCCCAGAGTTTCCCACTGGTCTCCAGAACCCAAGCTTCCTTGGCATCAGCTATGAGAAAGGAATTATGATAGAAGTGACTGTCATCGAACTCTGAACACGGCCCACCTTGCCCATGCTTCTCTAGAAGACTGGTGATGACATTCAATGCATCCTCGGCTGAACTGCCTCTTTCCAGACCCAACCTGGAAAATTTCAAAGACAATGAACATATAGAAACATACACTTCTTATCAGTTTCAACATCTTACTTATTTTAAAGGTAATACGTGCAAAATGTAACTATCTTTTATTTATTTCATATAAAACTATGCATGTCGGTCATAGATATAGTTTATTATTACAATGTATTCATTTTTAGTGTATTTGGAACATTTTTGTTGAATGAATGTTGTTCTTTACATTGGAATTTGACAAGTGTCATCGTCATAATTACCCTTGAATTAGAAACTGTTCTTTAAAAAGGAGACTAGAGCACTAACAGAATTTAGGCAATGGTAATGCACCAACAGGATTTAGACCATCATTGAGAGTTGTGCCAAATCATTACATACATTGTTTTCGGTATCATATTTGACTGTATTTATATGGTCACCAACCATACCTTATAATATAATAATTAATGAAGTAAACTGTTGGTTTACACTTAAAAAATATGGGTGCTTTTTTACATTTCAAGAGTCGGAAGTTGGCAAAGCAAATCGAGTGAGTCATGGCTTCAACCAGCAAATGTCAAAAACAACACCAAGGCATTGGAAATAAGGATGTTAAAATTACACAATTTCTTATTTAATATTCTCAGGACAAGAAGATTCCTTCCAATGGGAGTGGCATTGGGAGGAAGCAGGAATATCCCTATCCCCATTCCTCATCTCTTCTCTCTCTCACCCCTCTCCCAGTAAACCAGCTTCTAAGATATAAAAGTCTATCTAAATCTAAATATTTTTCTTAGCATATTGAGATAATGGAATACAGAGGCAGTGTTCATTGTTATTGTAACAGTCTTTATTGTAAGAACATATATAAAGAATAGCTCCACACATATATGAACATAAGGATTCTCTCAATTAATTGCCAATGAATGATTCCTTGTAATATATTTTATTCCCTTATGTAACTAACACACAATATTAGGTAAAATAAATGCAATGAAAATTTTGTTCTCACCTGACTAGATCCATGCCCAATAATCTCTTCTGCCTGGCATCACCCTCACCTTCATTGTTGCTTGTCCACACAGCCTCATTGCCAATGACGACATCCTTATCATTAGCACCCATCTCAGCACCCCACATCCACGCAGGCTTGCTTAGTATCACACTATTTATTGGCTCGGGACTTTCATCGATTGTTATGTAAGTACACTGAAATATATATTTCAGTACTACAATTTAATCTTTTTCCATGCCTCTCTTTGTTTAAGCATCTTTTTATTTAACAAATTGTAGCTTTAAACTGCAGATTATATATTTATTACTGCCAATAGTGGATAACATAAGAAAAAAATTAAGTATACAAATATACATTTAAAACCAAGTAAATTTAATGTACTCTATCATATCCAATGGAATAAAAAACAGAAAAGCTAATGTGTAACTCCAAATTATATACAGCCATACAGGTCACTTTGCTTACGGCCGAACGAGAACCAGAATCTAGGTTTTATCCGTTTCAGCCAGTAGTTGTTCACTGCTTGAACTAGGAGTTCCACATTGATCACCAAAAATATCGGTCCCAGTGAACACTTATTCAGATATTTACAAGAATTACGAGAAAATTACTGAATTACATTTTAAAACATTCCCATTTCCATACTTTCAAAAGTGTCTTTGTAAAGCTTTTACACTATAATGTTGACTAAAATGAAAGAAATATTTATAGTTCTGTTTGATTGGATGTATAATAAGAAATAAAATAAAAAACATTATACAATTACCTAATAATACATATTGAATAATGTTAAAAAAAGATGGTATATGTTTAAATTAATGGTACCAGTCTAATTAATATTTAATGTTAGGTATTTTACCTTTAATTTTGAATGGCGGACTCGTTCTTTTACATAGACGACTTCTTGGACTTCGTTCTGCGGACGGTCAGAATTTTTTCCAAAGATTACTTGATTGTCTTTCGTGAGTGGTGGTAGAACCACAAATGTGTCGCATGACCTCGGTGAAGCCATCATGGCACGAAAGATTTAAATTATTAAAGCTTTTGTCCTCGATGTCAACTTTGTTTATAATTGATTTTCCACAATGATTCAACTATCTATGCTTACAAGTGTCCAACTGAAAATGTCAAATTTGCAGCCGTTGACATGTAATGTCAACATTATAATGAATAATATGAATGACATATTTATAACGACACTGAGCGCAATTTTTTTTTTGTTATTATGCATTAATATTATTAAGGTACACATATTAAATTAAATGGTTGCTTGATACACAATTTTTATTGCAGTAATAATAATCATTTTTAACGATAGGTATTTCAAATCTTTCGGATAAATTAACCGTGGGTTTCCACTGGCGTAAAATCATGTCGCCATACAAGCTTTCTCTCTAAAAAAAACTGAGATGACAATAGGTTTTATGTGAATGTTTTAGGCAGTGTAAATTCACGGTAATATGTATTCAATGCAAATAATAATAATAATGGCAGGTATTTAATAACGCACCTTTAAATAGTCCACTGATTGTTCTATAAACAATTTACCAGCTTTAATTTTACATTAAACTTTTACACGCGGAAGAGCGGAATGGTCTCTAGTTTCAGCCACAAGAAAACGACTTATGACTAGCTTACGAGACTTTCCATAGTTATGTCACGTGAAATTGGCCAATATCATCATACTTCGGGAACAGTAAGACACGTTTTCATTTTTTTTGCACGTGTACAGCTGTGTCAAACAACTCAAAGCTTAGTTAAAATGTAGGTTATGCAACATTTTTTATACACGTAACATATTTGATATAGACTTGTAAAGACTTTTTCATACGAAAGGTATAAAGAACGATAATTTGCATGAACGTGCAAGCTTGCCGTTTTTCCTACGCACTGCACGCATAACTGTCCTTTTTTCCTATGCCTGCGAGTAACTATAGTTCCTTCAACATTAGTTAAGATGATGGACCAAATCATCAACGGTGACAGTGGCTCGACCTCGAAAGTATCACTACCTCACAGAAAACTCAAAATCTCCCGTCACTAGTCGCGAAGCCTAAGTGAATAGATAATGGTTTACGTTAGCTCAGCTATACTTAAAATACAGTCATACGGCCCACAGAGCTTTTAGTATTACTTTAATTTCAACTATTTTAAATTTCGAGTCCAATAAAAGAACTAAGCGCGCTGAGTAAATAGGGTGGGCTCATATGTGATGACAGTAGACTGTTTCAAGGCGAGCATGGAGCGAAAAATTTTGTATTGTATTAAAAACGCATCTACTCATTTGATATGCCGCGAGAGTGTCATTATTTCCATTAAACACAAGTCTTTTAACGAAATTTTTCTTCCTGAGTCATCTCTAATTGGGGTTTCCACTGCCGAAAATATTCACATAAAACATATTGTCATCTCAGTTTTTTCAAAGAGAAAGATAGAGAGAAAACGATTTCGATAGACGATTTTACGTCAGTGGAAACCCAAGCTAAGAAGTGAGAGTTAGAGAGAAGAGAGAGTTACAAGAGATCATTGTAACAACAGCAAAATATGATATCATTGGCATTATCACAAGACTCCGCGGTAAATGAGGCATCATGTGTTAGTATATTATATGTTCAACAGATGCGAGAAATCCATCCAGCCGCACGCACGCACGCACTTTTTTCTCATGTCTATGAGTAACTTTCGTTCGCACGTATGAACGTTGACACTGTCAAGAACTTTACCGACAGCATGAAAATAACAGAACTGAGGGCCAGGCTCTTTCCTCAAGATACACTATAACACTCACATAGGTACACAAATTCGGACGTATACCTATGAAATTGTCAAGGGAACGTCCGAATTTGATTTTTAAAAACCTGATTTCGATATTTAAAAGACGGAAATTGATTGACAAAATGCTGTAATTGATATTTAAAACGACGAATTACATACTTAAATATTGAAGATTGAACCTCTCACAGCCGCCGACTGTTGAACATCAAAGTGATTATGCATCCCTTAGGATCAAGAATCGGTCGTAGAATAAGGTCCTGTGGATTCATGTAATTGATCAAATCGTGGTCCATTTTCTGGTAGGCCTACTTGTTCTGGGAACTGTATCAATAAGTACCTGGTCAGAACTTTCTAGGCCTATCAGCCTACTGCACGTGCAATATTGTTTAGTTTAGATAAATGAAAAACACGTCTAGATATAATTATTTAATTATTGTAGAACGAAAAAATTAAAGTGCGTTTGAATGTTTATTGCACCCACACCACGTCTTCAGGTTCAGATGTAGATAAAACGTTATCAGGTAGATGGTGTTCAACTATGTCTTTAAACGAAGAACATTTGAGTCCAAGGCACTGTAAAAAATTAATTTAGTCAAATAATTAAAAATACTGAAAACAAAATTACTATTATTAATTAATTATGTTATATACAAAAAGTTGTATTTAATATTGTATTTAGATTCGGTTTTTATTTTTAAATTTATCTATATGGGTGTTTTATCCATAAAAACGTCAAAAAAATATGTAAATAAAAATGGGCGCCATCTATTGATATGCTTTTACGTTATCTATTATTGGAGCGTTTTCAAAGGGTAACCTACTGATATCTCATATTTTTGTTAGATGGCGTTATATTTAAAAACCGATCTAACATATATAAGCCAGCGCAAAGTGAAGATCTACCCTTGCCAATCCGGTGATAATAATAAAGTGACGGCCCGAGCCGAGGCTCCTTCTACGGAGGGAGCCCTCGAGCTAAGTTACTCTTAAAGAGGCTTAAGTTAGGCGCCCTCTGCGCCCTGCCGCCTCGAGCCCGGTGTAGCTGTAAATGCCTCCTTTAGGCTTTGTATAATAGACGATGTGTGTATTTTCCCTATAGACATCAAAACGGATCGACCGATTTCGATAAAATTTTCAGGAAATTTTCAGATTTGCCTAGTCGATGTTCCTGTGAGTTTGGTAGCGGCCGGATCAATCAATTTTACAGATTCACCGAGTTTGAGGAAGCAGAGCGCAGAGGGCGCTTAGCCTAATCCTCGTTGCAGTAACTAAGCTTGAGGGCTCCCTCGGGAGGCTCGGCTCGCTTTAAAGTTAAGACCGGATTGAGTCACTATGGTTGTTGCATGTGGATGGTTGTAAGCGTGTAAAAGACGCGGGGATAGAAAATGTATTTTAAGATAATAAATGTTACTATTCGTCTACATTATTATGAAATGATCTATAAATCGCCCAGTGCTAGTTCATCACGATTCATTAAGTTGATTTCTTTTATAAACAATTAATTAATTAATGTTTAATAATTTTAAATAATATTTTAACTTTTTTTGCTTCCATTACACACATAACCTTTAACTGTAATAGAGGTGAGGTGTCTTTGTAAAGAACAAACACCTCCATGCACTCTATCAATGTCTCTCGAGTACCTATGATATGTCTAAAATAAAAAAAAATGTTCAAGCAGGTGCGCTATTGTGTATTATTTTATTATTACATACTGTGGCCTTGCAGTCTCTCCCTTTGCACTAAAAAGTAAACAATAAATCAGGTACTTACGTGCATTGGCTAGCAGCTAGTGGTTTTAATAAATTTAATGTATAAAGCACTACTATACCTCGTTTCACCTTACTTACATATTACCTTATTAAATTAGCTATTTATATTATACAATTTCACTACACTTTATCTTACAAAATTACGTCTCGTATGAAAGTATAAAAAGTGTAATAGCCGCCATGTTAATGACGTTTGTTTACAACAATCATATCTTGCAATGAAACGAGATATACTAATTATATAAATAAAGCAGGCGTTGTAATTTACTTGATAACTTTCCCAGCACTCGTATACAATAAATACTTACAAATGCAATGCAATTATCCGAGTGACACTGAAATTAGAAAAGATAATATAAAGCAGAAAAATATAATTTAAAGTAGAAAAAGAAAAAAAAGGCTTACTAAAAAAGGGCTATATAAGGAGCACCCATAACCGACGAGCATGTATGCGTAGATGTATGAATGTAGAAGCGAGAGAGGTGTGCCAGGATCTCGCCAAATGGAAATCCATGATCTCTGCCTACCCCTCTGAGTTACGGGCGTGAGCGTTTATTTATTTAAAAAGAAAACTTGTGTTTTGACGACACTCCAAAATAATAGCTCACATCGCTAATATCTGCTGGCTTCGATATTAATATCTATATAGGGTATGTCTGTTCCGTTGTGCTGTAGCCTAAAAGGCTAGACCGATTAGAAGAGTGAAGAAGAATCTAATGACAAGATTCGTATTCTTCCTCAGAGTTTTACAGCCAATATGAGTTCAGCACAAAACCCATATAGTGAATGTAAACTATTAAAATGTTAATAGTTAAACTGTAAAAGTTATCTGTAAAGTATCTCCTGCCTTTAAAAGTTCGATCTCTTCATTGGTCCCTTTTCCCTATCCGATATCAACGCATCTGTAGCTATTCTGATCCTTTCATATACCCTTTTTCATATTTCCACTTCGACATATGAAGCTTACAAATAACAGGTACTCATGTTTACCGTTGATAAGCATTCTGGTCCTTGACACTGAAAAGATTATAATATATATATGAAATAAATATATAATAAAAATACATAACATAAAATATTCTTATAAACGAGCAGTTAAACATTAAAAAGGTTCAGTAATTTATTGTAAAAAACTAACTCAACCAACCAACCTTTTTCTGATATTATTACCTACAAACTAAGTCATATCAGTAACGATTGGGCTTTACGACCTCTGAACAAGGGCATAGGCATATCTAAGGCAGTGCTAGTCAACCTTTTCAAATCGCTCCCTTTTGCATCTACGACTATAATCTAACGCCCAGTAGCTTTACAATAAGCTTTACGACCTCTTAACAAAGGTATACGCATATATAAGGCTGGGCTTTTCTCGTCGCCTACTTTATACCTCTGATAGTTGTGACAATGAAAAGCTTAGTTGCTGTACAGGAATTTGTAATGCGAGCGGCATATGGGTCTAATACCGCTTAATATTAATTTAATTACGTGGGCAAATACACGAGTGGGCAATAGGGACCAGGTTGCCCAATAACCATATATATATATAAATATATAATATTGAGATTTCGTCAGTCTCGCGAAATTATTTACAAGCAATGTAAAAGATATTGCTGCTAATGGTAATAAATTAGAATCTAGATCAATCCTCGATGTAAAAAACAGACTAAATAATAAACATTATTTTAATAAACAGCATTATAAATGTATACTCAGTACTCACCGACGTTTCACAGCCTTCCCCCGTACACTAAAAAGTATAATAAATAATGTTGTGTGAGGGCAACACATAACTTCTCCCCCTCAAGAGCGAAATTATCAGATTTCTCGTTTTTACGATATTTCCGATAATTTTGCAAACATACAAATTTTAACATGTTTTCTTGAAATAATGAATACAGAAATAATAAGGATTAAAACTAGAACACACACGAGTATAAACCAGCTAGAGCTGTATACGTTTGTATCACTTGCAACACTATACACTAATTCACTATGTTTCAACGCATGTGACATGTACCTGACATCGTCAAGGTTGACATTTTTCATATCGAGTGCATGCACGTCGGAGGATAATGACATGTCGTCGGTGTATAATTGTGACAGGCTCACGATGGGCATCGGCCGGTGATAGAGTCGGATATTGTCTACCATGATCAGGGCTCGTTCAGGGTCATCAAGTATGTACCAAGAACAGGAAATCTTGTAATACCGTCTTCTTTGCAGTACGGTGGTTTCTGCGCTGCTGTACAAGATCCAGTTCTCGTCTTCAACTTGTTGTATCTTAGGGCTCTCGATTAATATAGGTCGTTGTTGACAGTTGGTGGCATCTTTAAATGTCATCAGTTGTTCCACGCATGTAGAGTCTGCATACAGGGCTCTGTCGTTATCGGTGCAGAGAAATTCGTCTCCAGCAGGCACGGTTTTACAATCGGAATGGTTTTCATCTATTTTGCCATGAGGAAAGGGTGGGTAGGGAAAATTGTAAGAGTAAGGTTTACTTTTTCTCGGAAAATGAGCAAAGAATAGATTTTGTAATAAATATAAGTAACATTGTCGTTAAAAGGGATTTCCAATATGAACGTTATCTGGTTTTTCTTAATATAAGACTTTACAATAATGGTTTTTTCGATTTTTACCAAATTAATTTCAGTAGGCGAATAAATTACCATATTTAGAGATTGATTTTAAATGAGCTAATAATTCAGTAGAGTTATTGAACGGTTTTATAAAGGGAAAGGAATTCCTAGCTAGTAAGATGCCTGAATTGATTTCAGATGAAGAGCCAGCGACGGCGCGATTGTGAACATCAGCCACCACCTGTGAATGTCGTTTAATATTTTTAATAGGGACTCTCGTTTCTCGCTCTCCTATTTGAACAGGAACTACGTTTCTTTCTGTGGGGCCTATAACTTTTGCTTTTGTGTATACCTATAGCTTTATCTTTACTATTTCGGGTGTCTACTTTAGCGAAAATAGTGTCGCCTTTATCTAATTGAATTTCTTCTTCTCCTCCTCTCTTTTCTCTAATCTTTTCTTTATGTTTTAACATGTTTTCCGCTAAATGTTTTTATAAGAATTTCGTGCGCTTAGCATGGTCTCTAACAAGTTGTTGGGTGTAACTATTTCCTAGATGAGTGTTGAATGGGCTATCAGAATCCGTGTGACCGAATGTTACTTCAAATGGCGTAAGGCCAGTTGTATTATATGTATGTTGTGATTATATGCTATAATTGAATAGGTCATTACAGAGGCGGCATCGGTGCACTTCTTATATTTCGCAAGTCGGTAAATTTCAATTAATGTTGAATAAAAGCGTTCGATGAGGCCCATTGAATTTGTGTTTCTTGGGGTACCAATATGCAGTATAATGTTGTGTAATTTAAGGAATTCTTTCAGTAATATGTTATTAAATTCCATACCGGGATCAGCGCCAATTCTTTTTGGAACACAGTAAAAAGCAAAATATTCCATGAGGGCTCTTATGACCTCGGGAGTTGATCTATTTGGAATTTCAATGGCTTGTCCCAATTTACTAAATGCATCGATTAATGTGTGATTATATTTGTCTTCAATACTAAATGTGTCAGTAAACACCTCTTGGAAGGGGGCGTCTCGAGTTTGTGTTAATTGTAAAAATGGCTTTATAGGTTTGCGATCGTACTTCATCTTTTTACAGAGGTCACAAGCATTGATAACAGCAGCTACTCTGTAGTGGTTGCATGTTAGGCTTGTAACCTACCAGGGGCGATGGCATTTGGAGGCTCAGATGTTGCTTTGAAGGACATCCATACATTTTGTTTCTTAAAGTGTTCTGATCGTGAAAGTTAACTTCTTCCAAGACCACACTTAACGCGGCCTCTAGCGTAGCTGGTGTTTTTAAACGCACTATTCGCATCCTATTCTCCGGTAAATTGTAAAGAAATACGTTCAAGGCCGTATGATTATAAATAGCGATTTTAGCTGCTTTTAATTCCTGATTAGATATTAGAAATTAGATTTGATCGCATTGTCTGAATTCTATTACAAAAAGCAAGATAACTTTCGCCGGTGTTAATTTTTAAGCTCTCAAGTTCGATGTTAATACATTCCTCACTTCGAGGGTCACTAAAATGCTGCTCTAATGAGGCTTTAAGCTGTGACCATGTCACTACAGCCCTTTCGGATAACAAGGGATGAGTTTTAAAATCGTTTCGGAAATGGGCACTATTTGAACTTCCATTTTTAATATTAAAAACTAATTAAACAATTATAAAATAAACATGCACAATTTAACACACATAAAATAAAATAATACGAGTACAAATTAATAAGACAGATTCATATGTCGTATTACCAAACATTTATAAGAATTGTTATGAGTAATAAAACCAGATAACGCGCTATAGAGAGAAGTCTTATCTCGAATAGCACAGTAAAAGAATGTCACTTTTAGACAAAGGATTTGGACTTTAAGAAAATATGGGATATTTTCGGGCTTAGAATGGCAATAAGATGTACTCACCATCCGACCGCTACTCCCGTGTTAACACTTAGTATTATCAAATAAATAGGAGCCGCTCCAGTTTTCACTCGCGTCGCACTAATTCAGGCAAATTTGTACACCCGAATACAAAGGCCAACGCTACTGTTAACGAGCGGATCCTGTCCGCGGCGCCAGTCTTATTTTGGACTCAACCTTAAGTTTTTTAAAAACAAAATTATATTAATTAAAACTACAATATTGAATATACGTCTAACCGATTCGGAGGCGGATCATTTATTAAACATACAATGGAACAATATCCGTTGAGACACTCTCATCTTATACTAAAACTACTGGCACTGCACTTTTATCTGCAGTGCTCTAATCTGGGGCTGAGGGGCGAGGGCTACACATAACTATCTACTTAGTAATTTAACGGTGACCATCTCCCAGCTTTGGGACGCTTTGTGATGCTACAAAACCTCTCTTTAGTAAATCGTACCTTTGAGTTCCACTGCCGAAAACATTCAAATACAAACATGTTATCTCCATCTCCCTCTTTCTCTTTGAAAAAACTGAGATGACAACATGTTTTGTGTTGAATGTTTCGGTAGTGCAAATTCACTCATCCTAATCATAATATTGTTGTCATTAATCTTAGCATATGTTGTTGAACATATTAATAAAACTGTACAGTGTACGGAGGTCGGTAAAAGACAACTAAGGAGGTCGAAATTCGGACCTTTTTTATCAAGTTACGTGACCTCACATCCCGACCCCTGGTGTATAGTGTAACTGTTGTTTATATATTTAAACTATACGTACATTTGACACGCAAAGTTCACCAAAACACTGTAAATTTAATGATTTATGCTAATATAATGTAGATAAGTTAACCTAGTTACAGTAAAAATTGTTTTCCAACATGGCAACCCAATAATTCTTAGACTCTCATTAGTCTAGCAAATAGAAAAAGCGAGAAGTATGTAACAATTTAATGTACTGGATTCCAATGTGAGTTGACCTCAGATCTATATGATTAATCGTGTTAAATAGGATTTAACTAAAAAGACAATAAAAATATTTTGTTATCGTCGTGTCGTATCTATGGCGACCGATGACAACTTTTTGTCTTTAAATCACACAAAAATTCCCAATAACGAATTGTTTTAATTATAAAGTAACTTACAGCATTTCTGCATATTTGTCCAAAGCACTGTAAAATACATTTATGAACATGAACGTAAATTAAATAGAACAGTCAATAGGCTGTTATTAAACTAGTGGGTATCATCTTTCCACATCACTAAATAACATGGGCTAGGATTGTGATCAAGCGCCAGTTTGTTCTATAAATACAAAACTTGAAACTTTGCAACGCAAGACAATACATTTTCATTAGTCCAGAATCGTCTGGGTAAAAAATATATTTTAAGATTGAGAATGACGCCATCTAATTAGAAATTGAAACAACAACATTAACGAGAGCTTTGTATTTTTTAAATTGTTGTGTGACGCCTTATAGAGGGATATTAGAGAACATACTCTGCCGACAGTAAATAGATGGGAAAAGGGCATGAAGATGATGACTCTCTGTTAAATTGTCATAAAATTAATCAAAAGTGTTCCAATGCCAGTGACAGCAACATTCACACATGTCAAATGGTGTGAAAGGGATAGCGTAATTAAAATAATAAGAAAAAAGAGGACAGCTAATGTTTGTCACTTAAGCGTAAATGTAAACACATGACATGACGCGTTTGAGTCTTCACTTTTCTACCGCTAATAGCAAATCTGCAATTTTTGCTTTATAATATCATGTATGTACAATAGTTCTGCTAGTCAATCGCTGGCTGACTGGCGCAGCGCCTATGTTTTTAAAATGTTTCACAAAATTAAAAATATAAACACAGTTTAATTAATCTCCCATAGACATTGTGTTTGACCGTTTACTTCGCTATGAACCGCTTTACCATCGTTTACGTAGAGTTACCATCAAAACTAATAAAATTCACCCTCATGAGTTTTCTGGTGATCTCAAAAACATACAGTTCAAGACAGTCCTCCTAATTTTTTAAACTTCATGAATGACATCATCAAAGTTTTTTTTTTAAATTCCATTAAATACACATAATTATTTGGATTCCTTTACCGATGAAGTACATTTTCGGTCAGCGCCATCGCACTGAAAAATAATTAACAAACATTTACGGCTGTAATTTAAGAAGGCCAAAGAATGTATATTAAAATAAATTATAAAGGTTTGTGAAAATGTATGAATGTTTGTCAATATTTCAAGCAAAGTTCAGTTTTAACACAAATTAATACCCGATTTACTACGAAAATTGACATTTTATTGATTTTATAGGTTTGCTGTTGACCAATGGATTACACAGCACGACTCTCCGGGAAGAAATACAAAGTGTCATTACATCTCACTCTTCAAAATAGGTCAAACCATTTACGCTACAAGAGGTCGCAATCGAACAGACAAACACATAATAACACGATATATTAAACTATCGAGAAATAATATGTCAAATTGTACAATTTTTCGTCAGTTTATAATATCGCTAGTGATATTATAAACAAATGATATTCACAATCCTACGGCTGATTATATATGATTATATGAAAATGACAGTCATACCCCGGATTTGCAAAATATTCCAAAACACTGAAAATTGAAAACAATCCTTTTGTAAAACGATGGAGCGGTGTTGCTTTAGGACAAACAGACAAACCAGTCGCTTCCGATTGATATATAATCGGAAATATAAAATATTTTTTTATTTAAATGTAATCTCACAAGGATTTTACTTAGTCACTTAACTCAAATACAAAAACTACCTACCTCTGATACGGATAATTGACCAAAGGACTGTGAAACGAACCATTTCTTGAATATATATGATAAAGAAAAAAAAAAACTTTGATTTTCATCAGAAGGCTCTCGTCTTTCCTGAAGACGGTAATCTCTCTCAACTCAACTCAAACGTAATGAAACTTCATGTGAACAAACATGGATAATGGATATCCATTCAACTCAAACGTAATGAAACTTCATGTGAACAAACATGGATAATGGATATCCATTATCCATGTTTGTTTACATGGAGGTGGTCTGGCGCGACGCGTTTTTATGGTCAACTGTTGGGTTGCTCGACCTTGACAGTTGGACGACTTTGAGTATAACGTACAGATCTCCTTGTTTCTGTTTTAACGGGCGTGTGCTCGTGTCACATTTTGAAATAATTAAAAAAAAAAACTTAAATATATAAATGTTTTATGATTTCATTTCCCTTTTACGCCTGGCAACACAAATGGCTGGCATCAATATTTTTGGACTTGAATTCATTATTTTATAATAATTTTTAGACATTCTCTCTCATTCTCTTTTCAGTCAAAAATCGTTCGCTCTGTAAATAAATAATTTATTTATTTTATTCTGTACGCAGGCCTTATTCATAGCAAGATGGATGCTGCTGAAACTGTGTAGCATAAAAAACTTACCCACGATACAGCTTCAAAACCTGATGACTATAATAATTTGGAATGAATTAGTAAATCTAGAAGTCTGGTGCCTAAGTCCGCTCAACAATCTTGCCACAATGATCCTTTAATATACATTTTGAGTTACGGTGTTTAAAAAATCTTTAAATACCAATCCAACGGTATAACACAAACAGATCATTAAATAAATAGTCAGTATTTAATATTCTCGTGCACAATAAGCAAGGGGTGACCTAACGGCACAATTATTCGTTCTTACTATTGACATTTCTGTTGGTCATTTACTGTTGTGCTATTTTATGCAGTCAATGCGTTTGAACAAACATCAATGTCTTATTATGTTCCGAATATTTTTAAATCTGGAACCAACGGAACCCGGAAACAAATATTGAGAATTTGTTAAACACACAATTTGCCGTATCTGAGATTTGAAGCTACGATCTAGGGAGTAACAGCCGGACTTCGGGTTTAGTAACTGAAATGTAAACATCTATACATATAATAAGAATGTAACTGATCGCCGTCTGTACATGGAAGATATTTGAAAAAAAACTATTATTGGGGCCTTCATAAACGCAGTAAAACGAAAACAATGATTAGAATTTTTGTCTGCTTGTGCGTTTGTTACCGCTCATCTCAGAAACGGATTAACCGATTTAGGTGCTCTTTTCACTATTATATTGTGGTAAGCTTCACTTAACATTTAGTGTTTGTTTTATCTCAATCGGTTTATAAATAAAAAAGTTATATCAATTTAACTGTGCTACGGCCATACTGTGTCGACGCCACACACTCGGGAAAAGGGCAGGGAGATGATGATGAGGTTACGGTAGTATTAAGAGTGTAATATCATTTCGTTTAAGTAGGCCGGGTGAAACCGCGGGGCACAGCTAGTTATTACATACAAATACAAAATAAGTACATACCAACTACATGTTCTTTTCTCTTAAAACCTTAACCCATCTTTTTTTATTAATAGTATAAGAGCCAGCATTTTTAATCTGATGTGAGTTAGATGATTCGATTTCTTCAGGATGATCTTCAGACTACGTGGGAGATCTACCCATGCTACGTCGTCCGAAGCACATGGTCGGCATTCCACATGGACCGATTAATCAAGGACTCTAACAGTCCAATAGACGAAGGTGACACAGAGTCCAGCAGTGGTTCAAGTGGCTGATAATAATGACGATGAACGGCACATTTATCACAATGACAGCCTACAATCACTTGTCATCTACTAGCTCTTAAGACCTCTAGTAATGGCTACCTCTTAAGACCTTTACACACCAAACCCGCCGGGCCGTTTTCCAGGCGGATTGGGTTAGGCCGGCGGCATTAAAACAATGCAAGCCACAACCAAAGCCCAAAGCTGTCGGATCGGCGAGTTTGGTGTGTACAAACCTTTAAATAACACTTTAAAAATACTCACTTTACTGCGAGAATGATTTCCGCTGCACTGTCGATAACAATTTGAATTGAGGTGTTACCATAAAGGTAAGTAGAGGCTGGCAGTGGTTATGAATCTTCAATTATATTATACAACTCAGTCTACACTTTGCAACCAGTGTTATACCTACCAGTAATTAGATCCTTATGTACTACTCCACTAGTTATTAGCGTATCATTTAGTACCTACATAACTTATAAAATAAAGGTGACTAAAGACCGGCATGGCGGAGGTCTACCTACATTGGTAGACATCGGTGATGATAATAAACCGATTATTTCTCTCATCTTTGGTGACTGACCAAGGTATTGTACCTTTGGCGACTGGCTAGCTAGTCATTTGGCTCGATATGTTCAACCGATGAAACGAACTCGACCGTGGCTATACGGCGCTCAAAATAAAGGTATTTTACGCATCTGCAACTCATTAGCTTGCTGCAGGTTCTTATGGGCATCGATCACATAACATCAATTGAATCTCTCGTTCGGTTGCAACATTTTTTCATAGAAAAAGAGAAGGTACACCCAACAAATGATAATTGTAGTGACCAAAGTAGTACGCTAGTAGTACGTCGCTCTTATTCAAGTTGATAATTTCGTAAGTAATGTAATTAAATATCTTACATTAGCCACGCAAGCATTTCCGGTGCACTGAAAATATAGTATCTAAACATAAATCATGTTTATGTTTTCAGTACAACATGGGTATCTATTGACTCATCACGATATCTCTGGAACCATATTGCCTAGGGAATTTGGAAGGAATATTCCTTTCGCCGAGTAGAGGTCAGCTAAGAACGGTTTTTACAAAATTCCACCCGCAAGAGGAGTTGCGGGGGAATTAATTATATTATAAGGAACGTAGTTCGCCGAGGACCAAAACTAGCTGGTAGTTTGTTATAGTATTTGACACGATAGTTGTTTAAGCTACGAACCTCACCATGGGTTCACACTGCCGAAAACATTCACACAAAACATAGTGTCGTCTCAGTTTTTACCGAGAGAAAGATAGAGAGAAAGCTTGTTTCGAGACACGATTATACGGTAGTGCGCTGTGACCTTGCAGATTGACATCTATGTGACGTCAGCCGAAGGCCGTAACTAAGGAGTACAGTTAACAAAATAATTATATTAAGTAATGAATTTAACGTAGTAATAATTATGGAATTATTCTCGCCAATAACATGGATAATAATCGTGTACGTATTATTTATAAAAATAAAACAAAACATTAATAATTAATGATCTGTTTTCTTCTGATAAAATTCTTATAAACACACGACCGTCGAGATGTCTTAATGACACGTCAATGTCAGTTCACAGTTTACAATATTCGTCGTCAAATTATAAACTAAAGTTCGCAATCGGATTGTTAAAGTAATATATAAAAATATCTAACCTCTGCAACGCAGTCATTTTTTAGTTCCTGATTATGAATCTACAAAAGATAAATTCAACATGATAATGGTAGTGTTAGCAACAATTGGACTTGTTTTTTTTTTCTTAAATCGTACTTATTTATAATTGGGTAATGTCATAAAGCACCACTAAATTTAGAGGCACCCGACGTTGACTACTTATAGGACATTAGGATTCAGGATTTGCGACTGATTTCATGATTGAGAATAATGCCATCTAGGGGCAAATTTCAATACCAATATATACTGTGATAATACGTAGCATGTTTTTTAGTTTTTAAAACCATTATTAATACATAAATATTAACTTATTATATATTACCTCTTGTGTAAGAATTACTATCTGAAAAATATTTTTTTTTCATCATAAATACGATATATCCAACCAAACCTTTCAATAGAATGATCACTTGTTGATGCTTAAAAACTAAATTATCACAAATACAGTGGTAGAGCTCATCACAACATCTGTTGCACGACTGGGCCGGTGAAATACCACGACCTCAAAGAAGAGAGACGTCAAGTAGAAGTATTTCTAGGTTACGTCTGATGAATGAGGTCCCGGAGGACTAGTTTCACTCCTCTTTTCTTTTCCATCCTAATAAGGATCAGATGGGAAGGAGAAGAGGATTGACGGGAGGGCATGAGCGGAGAAAAATGTCAATCCTTTTCGTGCTTACCACCTCTGTCCATTAAATATAGGCAACGCATCTGCGACTCATTTTCTTGTTGCGGATGTCTATGTCTTGTCGTCACTAATAATCAACTACATTGATATATAATATTTTTAATAGCAAACAATACATTACCATCGTAATCACTGCAAGAAATAAAATGGCCAATGCATGTTGGTAGGAATACATTGTTGTGACTGTATTAACCACGTCAATGACAATTGTCAAGCATCGAAAGATAATTAGTAAATTCGTTCGAGTTACACTCAAAATTAAATTATAAGCTTGTCTTCAGATTACTTTTTATCGTCGAATTTAATATCTCTAATGTAACGGCAAAGATGTCTGTCATCCTCGCATAATACCTGCCTCAATTTAATTATAACTTCTATACTGTTTTTGTCTGATTATTCTTCTGATACACGAGAGAGGTGTGCCAGGTTCGCGCCAAATGGAAATGCGTTATTTTTGCCTACCCCTCTGTGTAAAGAGCATGATTGTACATTTATTTTATTTATAATATATATCAATCAAAAAACACGGTCCGTTATCCTTGAGAAACAAATCGACCTATACAAGCTCCTAGAAGATTAAAAGCTAAAACATGTTTTACACAAAAATCACTTTATTTCGATTTCGATGTATCACATAATGATTGGAAGAGAGTAACACTGTTAGTTGTTATAACAACCTTCAAACAAATTAGTTAGAGAGATAATTATTAATAACTAGTTTACGATAACTATTACTAACTAGTTTATGATAACTATTACTAACTAGTTTATGATAAAGTAATAAAATGTGTACTAAATAACTAGCAAAACCCTATTCCTATTTACGCCAAAACGCGCCAAATAGAAATCCATAATCTCTGCCTCTGAGTTACGGGCGTGGGCGTATATTTATTATATATTTATTTATTTAATAAAACTTCAACACCTATATACAAGAGAGAAGAGATATATAAGAGAGAGACAGTTCATAATGAACGACACAGACAGTGACGTCACTTATATATTGCATCTATTTAGTTTGATCAAATTATTTAAATAGTATTTCTTACATAAATATATATTACTATTGAATCTCTTAATTATACATTTTGAAGTCTTATTCCAAAGAGTAGCTTGTAAATTTTTGTGGTACTTGCCTTCAAAGGTCAAAATCATTAATGAATGTAAGGCACTCACTTTGTGAGCGCAAATAGTCCATTTACATAACAACTATTTTTTATTATTTAAATAATAATATATTGTTTATTATTTATTCATTCGAACCCACGCACTCGTGCTTCGCTACCCTTACCCCATGGTTTAGTCTAATGGCACTTTTAATTAATACACTATAGGTAAACATATTTTTTATTAGAACTCAAAGTTTGTAAACATGTTTACATTCCAAGAAGTAGAAAAGAACACTTATTAAAATTATCAATAAATTTTATACGATAGTAGATTTTCAACTTCTATCTTCTCAAGAGTCGTTGGAGTTAAAAACCTCCCATATCATCAATTGGTGCAGGTACGTAGAGCGCGCGCGCGTCCAAGTTGAGGTAGCCGTATTCCTGGTCCGCTGGGACCGGCTTGCAAGCTAGCTGGATGTGGTCTGTCATCACATCGAATGCGAAATCGGACCTCTCATATTCCCTTTCGATATCAATTAATTGTATATGAAGGTACTGTATCTTATTTAGTGTCGTACGATGTAGGTTACTTTGAATCGAATTAAACAAATCCTGCCTTATTGTATACGGGTTTGGTACGAGTTTGCATAAAACTTCAAACCAAAAGAGATGCGTCATGTTTAAGTCCGGGTGTCGAGGCGGGCATCGCAGTACCGGATGGTCTCTCAATGAAGACTCCTTGAACAATTCGTCTATGATATATTTTTTAGCTCGACCCTTGTTCAACGTGATTAATTTAAACAGCTGAGGTTTGTACATATTTAAATTGAATGGCACTTTATTCCTAGCGAGCCAAGACTGCATTTCGATTTTATTCGCATTCGACATTGGCGGAGGATCTAATATTTTATCTTGAAAAGGTATATTAACCAAAACGATAACTGCATTTGGCGGGATTTTCGGAATAACCTTATCGCGTATCCAATTTTTACATATCAAAAACTGTTTCTCTTCAAAATTATTATTCAACTCGATTTCAAACAGCTCTATAGAATTTGGAGCAATACTAGTACCGGATATAATATTGAGTGCAAATGTATTACAAAGCTTCGAGCCTCGAAATGAAAAACAATCAAAGTATTTGCCCAAATAAACGATATGGCGACCTTCCGCGCGATATTGTTGTATTGCTTGTACATACTCTTCGCGATGTAATCTCAAAGCTGCACTCTCCATGAGAATGTATTTGACAGGGTGGTTCATTGTCACAAACCACTTGTAACCCATTTTGTAGAGACGTTTCCGAAAATGACTAAGTGATCCTGGATATCCCAGGTTTCCTTTAAGCTTCTGTAATAGCTCCCCTCGAGGCAGCAATAACTGTCCATTAGTTAGGTAGTGATTAATATTACGCCGCATGTCCAGCCTAAAATCTTCAATGTAACGTGTTTTCCTATTAGGTTGGCTTGAAATTACTACCCGTATATACCTGAAGTAATTCGCGTTTGCGTTCTGGCTCGGGTCAGTTTCAGGCTCCTCATCTCCGTGAGGAGCTGAGACAGCAATAGACCCCCCCGCATTGGATCTCTCTACTGCAATGTACCCGGCGCTTGTACTGGGACTTACGACCGCAATGGGCCCCGCTCTCGCATTGGATATCTCGACTGCTATGGACCCCGCGCCCGCACTGGATCTCTCGACTGCAATGAACCTCGTGCCCTCATTTGATCTCCCGATTGCAGTGGACCCCGCGCCCGTACTGGACCCTTCGACCCCAATGGACCAGTCTGCAGGACGCCTAGAGTACGGCCTCACCACCGCACAGGGCTTTACGACGTTCACCTTCTCCCCCGACCGTTTATCTTCATCGAAACATAATTCCCAAGAAACGTTCCACATGTTACGATATATTTAACTTTTCAATAAATCTGAAATCTACACGCACTTGACATAACCAAGTTTAAAACATACACGAGTAACGATATAGAGAGGTACCTCGCGAATAGCCTTCGCGTCGGTTGTGAAGCGTATGTGGCCAAACACCTGAATCAGCTCCTGCCGATACCGCGAACGTTATGTGTAACGTGACCTGGCATGTTCCTGGAAGTGGTGCTAAAGCTCTATCAATAAACTTTTGTATTCATTGCATATAAAACGACATAATAAAAATATATAGGAATTATAATCACATTTTTTATAAATACAACTTTAATGTACAATTATGATAGATTACACGTGATTTCGCATGCGTTGTTATCCATTAATACGTTTATTTAACTAGTCAACTAAAAAGTTTTGTGTGTTCAGAGTAAGACGTAACCCTACGTCCTGTATCTGTACCCCTGACGATGTGTGTGCAAAATTTCTTGATCGATTGACACGTTAAGCGTGAAAGCATAACGAATAAACTTACATTCGAATTTATAATATAAATTTACTTTAAATTATTATTTAATGTTGAATAAGTAGATAGATACTACGAATTAACGAAATGTTGTACAAAAGACCATGTTGTTACAAAAAACATAAAAAAATATTTTCTTCTTAAATATACAAGCTTTTTATTCTAAGCGGCCAGTACGTAAAACCTTTTTAGAAATATCAACCAAAATGTAAAAACTCCTTCGACAATCACCTTTTCCCAGTTACCCAACCCTTCTTGGTAATAATTGGTTGTACTACTTATTCTACCAGTGACAAGAACAATTCCCTTGTCCCTAGACAGCCTACGATCTCGTTTTCTAACATATTTGTATAATATTAACAAACTAACAATATTAAAAATATGTCCAACGAAATAAATAATGGCGATTCGCGGGCCGCATCTGTGTTTTTTAGCGATGGTAGAGGTGGATGATGAACCCCCATTTCATATGTGTACCGATGTTGTCAGTTGAATAAGACCCGATTTCTTAAAACGCAAAGCGCTTTTCATGTACCCGCGTGCCACAAATGTACTCTAGAACATTGACTGAGTGATTGATTTCTGAGGGATCCACCGATGCGCATTGCGCAACGCTTGTAAATTTGTAGTCCAACGTAATTTTTGCTTTCAGGTAAAGTAACACGACCGAACGCTTTATAATATTAACGATGACGCGACATTGTTACGAATACGTTACAAGTCGTAAGAAATTTGATGCCACTGGATGTTTTGTAGGTAATGAATGAATCATTGCAATTCATTTCTATTATTCACTTTTAAATCGTGGTATTTTTATGCCTACATTATGTATTAGCCTATTTTATTGCCGTTACGTAAAAAAAATCCTCACAGTCGATAACATTTTTGATTTATATAGAACATTGAACGTCATTCTTTAATTTGGTCAGTTTAAAGCCACTGTTACTGTCAAAAACACCTTGTACGAGAACCTTCTACGCGAAATGTAACTACTGTAAAACATCTTCTAGCGCCATCTAGTTAAGCTTAATAGTTAATAAAATTAATCATTTTTCCACTGATACTCTTTTAGCCGACATTGATATAAACACGAGACAATTAACGCGGTCAAAAATACCGTTCCAACTTCGAACTTTTAAAAATAATGGATGGGTCACTATTACAGTATAAAATTCATTTGTAAAATGTTTTCTTAAAGCATCCTCGTATATTGGTATTTCCTTAGCTGACGCTGACACCGACTCCAAAAATAAAGTTTTTTTTTGAAGTCGGTTTTGTTTTTGTTTAAAAGTTTTTTTATACTTTTAAGTGCATTAGTTGTTTTAGAATACAGCTTTTTGTGTAATCAAATGTAACACGTAAATTTTTTTCGTCTCACGTTATTACGGACGACAAAAAGCATATTTGATGCTAAGGCTCATCGTAACCAATCTATTCAAAATGAAAAAAAATATTTAAAGTTTCAGTTTCAGTAACAATTAGTAGAAAAAAACAATTTTATAATCCATAACGTGGCAGATATACCATTAGTGATCGCAAAGTGAAGACTCAAAAGTGTGCTAATATATATATATATATATAGCAAACTTTTCATATTACTTGACACTAGCTGTAGCTGTCATCTTTTTCCTTATTATTTTAATTTCGCTATCCTTTTTACACCATCTAACTTGTGTGAAAGTTGCACTGTTGCTTTGGAACAGTTTTGACCAGTTTGAGTGGTTTTGTATAGTATAGCTGAGTATAACATATCTATAGTATATTATATATATTCGTTTTATTTGATTTGTTAATAAATTATTGGTTTTACCTCATTAATCAAGCTTGTACACTACATAGTATGCAGCCTATTACCAAATATTTAATTTTTTAACAAAAATTAGATACCGAAATATTTCTTGAAAGCTTAAAACGAAATTACTTTTACATCTGTACTCTTTCTATTTCATCTATGTCGCTGAGATATAGTTATCTTATCTGTACCATTAGTCAATACAGTCAAACAAGTGGGGTAGAGGGGCAGAGTGGGGTTTTGGGTTAAAATTTAAAAAGGAATTGCCGGCGATAATTCTTCAATTAATTAATCAATCATCTTAGTGAATTTAAAGTTAATAACAACAATATGACGGTATTACATTGTTACGGATACCAAAATACACATAAGGCTTAAGAAACCATTCAATTATAAAAAGAAATCATTAAATAAATTAGAAAAAAATTCGCTATGCGCTTCCATAGGAGATGTGGAGACAGGGTTACCCTTCTGCACAATAATTATACGGCAATTAGGAACTTTGTCGAGTTCAATCATGGTCTGGTCCTGAGCGACCAGCCTCTAAAAGACGATGCCATGTTCGAGATTTGCATTGATCGGAAGGTTAGTGTCCCATTCTAGAAACCAGTCAAGTACCACTTCGCCTCAAAATAATTATATTGTGTATTAAAGTGTTTGTAATACTGAAAATACTGTACTGTTAGTAGTTTTAGTTATCGTTTTTTTTAATTGATATAATATATATTGCTTTGTATTTATTGTTGTAGATATTTAATTATAAATTTGCTGTCCTATTAAATTTTAATATTTAATTTAACCAAATAACTCCTTGAGGTTCAGAATCTTTTACTTTTTAACTCAGTGAAGTTGTTAAAACCTGCTTGTTAAAAATTATGTCACTGCACTTTTCAAAAGTCGAAAATTAACTAGAAAATTATATCTGCAGTCAACCAATTGTTTGTCTGGTGTGCGCATCCACAACCAACCCAACAGTTTAGTTGGGCGAGTGTGCACACGGAAGAGCTAAATCAATCAAACTATCCACAGATAAAGTCTAATCTATAGGGGTTCTAGGTCAACCATATCAGCGGCATACTTCATTCATGATCACTGAAGTTGTATAAGTTAAGGGATATGGAAGATGAGTTACAAAATAGATATATTCATAATCTCTGGTTATTCCTTTAGTTCATGGACATGTGTATTTATCTTACAATATATGTTTGGTTAAGGTTAATGTATGGAATGGAAGCCTTGAGATTGGTGTCACAACCCAAAATCCAGAATATATGGATTTGCCTGCCACAGCAACCAAATTGAGAAATACCGCATGGGTGAGTTATTAATTATATTTACTGTTTGGTCCAAAAATTTATGACAGAAAAAAAATAACAAAAAATATCTCAGGTTTTTTCAAAACACTCCTTACACAAGTAATGTGAGTAAAGTAAGAAATGAGCTTGAGCAAAGAATCCTTAGACCTAGCCCTACAGATGGTAGTAATCATGTAAAATAGACACACAAAGCATAACCTTACCATCATATTGACGGTCCCTAAGTACACTATCGAAACTGAAAACGGCTACTTTATATTGTCCACATTATATATAATATGATATAATAATTATGTATTCTTATTTTTGTCTGTAGATTCTGTCTGGAAGTTCAGTTGTGAGAGACGGAGTGACACATCTGCCTTCTTATGGTCCGGAGCTTGACACACTTCAAGAAGGAGATTGTGTGGGTGTCATGAGGACAAGTCGAGTAAGTTTCTTTTGATAATGTCTGGATCAGAAGCTACATTTCTATAAAATGAACCAATAATTGATACAAATGTTTTGCATTATAAAAAGCTAAATCTAGATCCACATTTAGCGAAAACATATTAATTTTATGATTAATATTCTTTATCTTAATGTTATTTTCAAATTAGATGATTATAGAAATTCTATAGGCATTCAAGCTATTATATTGTCCCAGCTTAGTTTATATGTTAACAATCAGTTAATAGTACTTATAATTTAAAATGTAAGCTATATTATTGATAAGTAATATGTTAAAAGTATTTTATAATG
>JWHW01033120.1:47208-66933 GCA_000931545.1 Papilio glaucus | reverse complement strand
TATGTCGTATGTTTACAAACGTTTATGTGACAAACACTAGCTGTCCTCTTTTTTTCTTATTGTTTTAATTACGCTATCCTTTTCACACCATTTGACATGTGTGAGTGTTGCTGTCACTGTCTTTGGAACACTCTTGACCGGGTATTTTGTATAACAGATCTGTAGTATACACACGTACATTGTCACACACGTTTTTTTTTAAAGATTTATGAACTTATTCTATAGTAAAAATGGATCGCGATGCGTCAATCGGAATTTGGTCGTGGCGGGATAATGCCTGACCGGGGGCCACTAGAATATTTAAAATGTTTCTATTAGATAATTATTGGCAATAAATTTTAATATTTACAAACACGACAGAACCGAAGCAACTACTTTTTTTTTCTTTTTGTTTTTTTTTTTTAATTCTACATTTTGCCAAAAGGCATCTATGAAATATTGGAGATATGAATAATATTCGTCACTCGGATTAAATAATTACGTGGCCTATATTTTAACATACTATTTTATATATTGATAATTTACAGGCACAGTGTCAGGATGTTATGTAAAAGAACCCGTAAGCTTGCAGCTTCTTGGCAGAGGTACAGTTTTTCAAGTAGAATATCACCAAAAGACCAGTTTTTATGGCTATTTGAGAGACAGGCTTATGTCTTGTTGAGAAGGCCTCTGGAAAATGATGGCGGTGACGATTTTGGTCATTTTTTTTTCTTTTTTTTTAAATTGCCTGTCGAGCTATAAAAATCGTCGACTACTTTGTCTTATTACAGTTTCATGAGGACTTCCAGTCTGGTCGACATACATTTATTTCGGTTGCTTCCAACGGCTGTACGTGGCCTGCGCGTTCTTTTACTGGACACTGTCTGTATTTGTTTGCAAGGAGTTGTAAATTTAAAACATATATCAGCCTTATTTTTAATTCTATTGTACATATTCTGTTATACATTTAATTTATTTTTAAACCTTTGAGTTCCCTTAATATGGACTGGTTACATAGTATGGATTTATACATAAAAGTGATATTGACTTTAGGGTATGGATTAGACATCTCGACATGGCTAGAGGAAAATGGGACAAAGATTTAAATTTTTACGTGAACTTAAGTCACAATTACTCGTACACCGTAAAAACCTGTATGGACTACAATCGTACTTTGCTAACCCTACATGAGTGGAAAAAATCCATAATGAGAGTTAACTAAAACTAACTATTAAAATAAGATCCATATTAGATATCCATGTCCATGTTAAAATCCATCTAAGTAGCTATTTGAAATAAAAATCATATTTGTCATATTTAATAAGAAATAAATATTTTAGGTCTCTGATTCATTGTTAACATATTGCAGTTAATAGTTTCTCAATTAAAACATTAAAAATTTACTTAGCTTCTAGTATTTGAAGTTTATTTAAAGGTTCTTCTTATGGTAATCCATATTTAGGGAACTTATTCTACAATATCAAGATTAATAATCAGCAAAAAATACATTAAAGAAAAATACATTAAGAGGGCTTTCAGTATTTTTCCTTATTATCCAGTGAATTAAAATTACCGTGTAAGTATGCAATAAATTCTACAAGATGATATGTGAATAAAAACGGCGGTTGTTTGCGGTTATTTAAATTAATTTGATTAGCTATTATTTATTATTATCAATTTAGATGTATCGAACATTAAAATCTTTAATGTGGCCGAATGGAATTGAGGAATTTGTTAAGAATTTCTCACAATCAATATTTTCGCCTCGATTACTTTTAAAATAACTAAAATTATTTGTCCGAAAAGTCAAGTTATTGCAAACAACTTGCCTTCGGTCTTCGCAAATATATTTTAAGTGTTTAAAAATATTTTATTGTGCATTTCATTAAATTTTACAAACAGAATACGGTATAGCAAAATTGTATATATTGTCGAGAGCAAACATATACGGTACTTTCACTGTCCTTACATAAAAAGCGAATTTTTATAAATACTTTCTATAAGATCGCTTGATATGTGTAGTAATTAATTTGTGTAAGCTCGCCTAACCGCATCATAGTTTATTGATAATATGTGTAAAGACAAAACACCACAATTTAACACTTTAAGAGTATCCTGATCACTGTCTAACATGAGTCTGGATGTACGTGGTTACTGGCACTGTACAGGCTCATGTTCACAGGTGGCACGCCCCCTAATCTCTCAGCCTTTTTGAGAAGACTTACTCTAGGCGAATTAGCAATTGCGGTAGTCGCCAGGAGGATTGGGCATATTTAGGGAGGGACAGCTGAAACCAGCTAGTGTACACAGGAGTTGTGATTGTAGAATTAGTATATTCTGACGTGGAACGGATATTGTGCGGATAGGAAAATGTTAGGGTGTCTGAGCGTATTTGTCGTCGAGTTGATAGGTGTGAAAGTTTTAGGTTTTGTAGAACCCTCAACCGGAGGGTTGCCAAATTCCTACCAAACGTTGCACTTCTTCTTGGGGTTCATGGGCGAGCCGTCGGGGCAGAAGAAGTCGCGCGCAAACTCCTTCATGTTGGAGACCGGGCCGATCACGCGGAAGCGGCCTGGCGCGTGGAAGCCGGTCGTCACCCGCAATTTCATCGCTTCATTGCGGTACACCGAGCACCACGTGCTCGCCGCGCTCAGCCAGAACATCTACAACCACAATCGCATCCTTTATTACATTCACTTGTAACATTTTATAATTGCTTACAAAATTTTTGTTATTAATTTTATAAATTTGGCTCGAAAACAGAAGTTTTTTTAATGGCTCCGATCAAGTTGACTCGCAAATTCAGCTGGAAGACGAACCAGCGTAAGATTCTTTGTTCGAGCCGAGGATAGGAACTGACGGACGCGCAAAACCCAACGACCCTAAATCGGAATTTATAAAAACTAAGGACCCATTGGTGGTTAAGTTACTCCATGCCTACGGCCCAGCGACCTAAGACCTTGGCCGCCTCTCGTTCCGATAATTTAAACGAAACAACTGTCGAGGTAGCTGAGGGGCCCTCGGGCCTTCTTGTATTTAGTTCTTAATAAATGTTCATAAGCGTGCTCCGCGCTCTGTCACCGCGTAGCCAATAAAACATAATTAAAGGCTGAATGAGTTGATCGCACAGTGCTGTGAAGTAATGTATTGGTTAGTTCGTAAAGTAACATAATGAAAGTTACCTGCTTGGGCGTGAACTTCTCAAGGCCCGGGAGACGTGGTTCTTCGCCGTGGCGCTTCGTCCATGCCTCGTATGCGTAGTATGCGCTCTTTATGCCGCCGTTGTCCGCTATGTTCTCGCCTTGAGTATTCACTCCGTTCAACTGCATATAAAAAGATACATCTCAATGGTTTATTCCACTTTGATCACCTGGGTCATATCACCCAGGTGATCAAAGTGGAATAAACCATCTCAATGGCCACTTATTATTTGTGTATGCTGTTAAATATAAATAAGTCAATGGAATTTATGTCTATCTCTATTACATACAAAAATATATGTTATATCAATTGATCCAAAGCATAATACATCTTCTCCCTGCCCTTTATCCGCTGTATGTGGGGGCGTCATTACTGGTTTTCGACTTCCACATCGCTCTATCATCCATCATTTCAGTCGTCACTCCCTTCTTCATCATGTCACCTTTCACGCAATCCATCTATCTTTTCAAATCTAAAACTCTCTCTCACATGCCATTCTTCCCTCGTAACATGACCATACCATGCTAACCTTTTGCTCTTTAACTTTTCCACTGTCGGTGCTACTTTCAGGCTTCCTCTAATATACTCGTTTCGTACCTTATCCATTCGTGTTACTCCACACATCTCAACATTCGCATTCTGCCGCATGCATTTTCTTTTCATCCGTTCCTTTAACAATCCGTAATGTAACAGTGTCTAAACACAATATTCGTAAGAACGATACGTGTTACAAATAGATTATGAATTAAATTAGAAATTGGGCGACAATAGCATCGCAGGATTTCACTACTCACCTTCATGCCGATCTCCTCTACGGTGTAATTGGAGTATTGATCTATGATGCATTGAGCTCTATCCAAATAATTCTGCATCGTCTCTTCCTTCCACCAATTGAACAAGTTTCCTTCTTTGTCAAATTGACGTCCCTAAACATAAAAATACATCATCTTACATGATATAACGACTCAACAGTAGTGAAAACTCAAAATCGACAATAGTTTAATAATAAATAATCAACGAAAAACCCTCTTGTAGCTCAACAATAAAGTTCAAAATCGAATACAAGATTTTTTATTTATTAAACAACTAGCTGTTTCTCTCGGTTTTGCACTCATTCGTTTCTTACTTTTCTCGGATTTTTTATAATTTGATTCCGCGTATAATTTATAGAATTATTGGTGACAACATTTAACATTATTATGGTGACAAATATTATATGTGGTGACATTGAACATTTATTGACCTGGTCATCGAAGCCGTGCGTGATCTCGTGCCCGATGACGAAGCCGATGGCGCCGTAGTTCATGTAGGCGGGCCGCAGCGCGGAAAAAAACGCCCCCTGCAGAATGCCCGCCGGAAACTCTGAATCAAAAAACACCAAATTCAATTATTTAGCTAGCTAGCTCGTTCAAGCCATTACTTAGCTAGCTAACTCGTGCTAACCATATTTAGCCACCTAACATCGCATATTACGATCACCTAGAAAGTATCTCAATTAAACAATAATCACCTAGAAGTGACAACACTTAGGTACTGCGGTGTATAGATATTATAATTAAATATGTGCGCCTGTGATACCCGCTCCTCGGCATTACGTTGACAGACATCGGCGTAAACGGATGTGCCGTGCACTCGCTACTCTCACTCACTTCTATTCCCTGATCTCTATTTATGAAGCTGTAATAGCTTTAGTTTGAAGTTTGTATTAGCTTTAATTAAATATAATTTTATTGCTGGAATATTATAGGTTATATAAAAATTTAGTAAACTAACGGATGCTATTTTCGATGGAAGAGTAGAACGCGTTGACGACGGCGGGGCGGCCGTGCGACACCCAGTCGGTCTTGTTGACGGGGTTACGCAGATTCTTGAACAGGTAGTCGGTCCCGAACAGCGTGAGGTTCAGCACGGACTCCAACAGATTGTTCTCAGACATCACCAGCTGCACAAATAAGTCATTAGTCAGATAACAGTTGGAAACAATGATGTTCGATGATAAAAAATATACTTACTCCATCGTAGAACTCGGTGAGTTTCTCAATATTGAGCATCTCCTCGGGATAGGCGATGTGGGCGGACATCGCGTCCAACTTGGCGAGGGCAGCCTTTCGGGTCGTTTCGTCCATCCAGCTGATCGTCTCCAGCCTGCGGCGGAACTCCTGACGAATGTCCTCGACCATCTCCATCGCGTACTTCTTGGACTTTTCGTTGAAATTTCTCTTGACGTACATCGATCCCACAGAGATGCCCATGCTACGGATATTTTATTACAAGAGAAATTATAATGGTTTGTGGTCAATGTGAGAGCGTTCATGTGTGCGTGCGTGTGTCTATGTGTGTTCGTGTATGTTAGTGAGTGCGGGCGCACCTCGAGCTGGTCATGTCGACGCACTCCTTCCAGCGGCTTTCACGTTCCTTTTTGCCGGAGAGCTCGGTGATGTAGTCGAGTTGACGGCGACGCAGTGCCTCGTTGAGGTAGGATACCGAGGCGGCGGCGAGGCGCCACATCACGTAGTTGGCCTGCACGCGCTTTGGCGTTGTCTCCAGGAGCGTCTACACATTAATACTCCATGTTTACTCTACGATACTCAAAAATATTCATTTTACTGTTTACCTTATTAGCCTTTCTTCAGTTTGTCACTAATCTGATCGAAATAAGTTCTTCTGAGACGTCCTCTGCCAACACTGCCACTCATTTTTGCAATACAAATGTTTCTTGTTCTCTTTCTTGTTACTATCTCTTCATTCATCCTTTCAACACCGAATTACCGAAGCATACCTTTCTCAATTCTAGTCACAACATTCACTTTTACGATACACTTAACACCGCTTGTTGAAGTAATTCTTAAAATTAAAAACAGTTCATCCTTACAATCCTTTCTAAGCGCCAAGGATATAGCTTCCTAAGAACGTTGAAGAACGATTAGATTGAACTTCAAATTCAGACCTAACCAATCAAATCGTTTTGGTTACAAATTGATTAGTTCAGGTTTTAAGGCGTAAAGCCGAATTCGATATGTAAAAGTCCAAATTTGATTTGCAAAAGGCTGGAATTGGATTTGTAACAGTCAGAATTTGAAGTTAAAAACCTTTATTTAAAAAAAAAGAAGCGTTAAGTTTAAACTCACCTCTAGACTGGTGACGTAGGTAGGTACGTTCACGATGATGATCTCGTCCATATCGATAACAACGTGAGGGGCCAGCAGACGGTTGACATACTTGACCCAATTGACCCTAGAGAAGGAAACTTATAAGAAATATACTTTCATAAAGCACTGAGTGATTTAGTTCAAGTTGAAAGTAACTTTGATATTAGAGAACAACTATACCTTGTTTCATTGCAAGATATGATTGTTGTAAACAAACAAACGTCATTTACAATACATGGCGGCCATTATACTTTCATCTAAAATCTGTGAAACGAGGTTATCTTTCATCTATACTTTTAGCAGCAGTGGAGCCATGAAACAGCCGTAGGTGTCGCATGTTGCGTCTTACAGCAGAAGTGCCCTAACATCAGACACCAACTTGAAGCTAAGGTATTTCTAGTCTTTCGTTTCGTTGAGTGAGTGCCGAAATCTCATCCTGTTTCCTCCTTTGTTTACATTCTCAGTAATAAATAATGTGTGTGTGTGTGTGCGTGTGTGACTTATTTATTCTTTATTCATTTACTTACTTGGGGACGAGCTTCTGCAGCTGGGATACAGTCATGGGATTGTACAGAGCCGTTGCATTACGTCGCTTTTCTAATGGTAAAGAGATCTGTAATAAAACCGATGAAAATAAAATACAAAAGTACTGTAGGCGTGACAACTGAAATGACGGATGATATGGAAGTCCACCCCACATAAAACTAGGAAAGGGCAGGGAGATGTTGACTGTAATGAAAAAAAAACATATTTGTTGTTTTTTATTAATCGCGACATGAAAGAATTTAACAGTGGTAGAGCCTGCAATAACAACATGTGTTGGGCTGACGACGACGAATGGGCTGGCTCGACCGGCGAAAGACCACGACCCCACAGAAAACAGGCGTCAAGTAGAAGTACTCTATGTTTCCTCTGTTGAGTGAGGTGCTGGATCCCTGATTATTGTCCCTTTCCTCTTCTTATCCTTTTCTAACAAGGAAATGATGGTAAGGGATTTTACGGGGGAGGGGATAAAGAGATAAAGGAAGGTCCGTTGTTTCTGTTTATTCTCTGTCCATTAACCTTTTCCGACGTGTGTCATATATAACGATTTTGTTGTTTATAGTCCTTGCACACCACCACTACAATGTAGGTACAATTTTCGACATGAATTGACAGCAGGGTGTTCAATTTCTCTTTGTTGGTATACGCCCTTTTAAACACTTTGTGTTCATGATATGACGTGTTTTTGAAAGGCCACTGCGTAAAACTTATGAGTGAAAAAAAATCGTAGAACGAAACTTATGTTATATACCAATATATGTATATTTTATAGATATTTAATATTATTTTGATAAAATTTATTTGTATATACTTTAGTTTTCACGCATAACAGTAATTTCTAATGGATTCATTTTTGTTTACGTTAACTTGAATTTTAGTTATTTCTCGTTCGATTACTTCTAATATTTCGCGATACTGACAAAAAATAAACTATCCACGTCACTTAACACATTCTAATTAAAGAAAACATACAGTTTGGATTGTCACGTACGCATACCACAAAATTATTCCAAATAGTGCTAAATCAATACGAACTTAAGTGACGAACGGGAATTCCCCGAGCATAAACAAATCATTGTGTTTACACCGATGTAGTAACTTGCTAGCACACCGTAAGCTGCCGAAAACATTCACACAAAACATATTGTCGTCTCAGTTTTATTTAGAGGGAAGGAAAGAGATAAAGCTTGTATCGCGACGCGATTTTACGCCAGTGGGAATCCACGGTTACAAGAGGATTTTTGAGACGAGAAATTTACAGCATATTGAATTGTTGGCAAATTAGATCAATATCGGTGTGCATGTCTATGTTTGTTATTTAATTATTCATTCAGTTTGAGCACAAATTTCAAATCTAAAGCAAAAGCAGTCTCTCATAGTCAGCGGCAAGCTTGTGACAAAATAGTATGCATCAATAGTAAGTTTGTAGCCGCATTTAGTGTCTTATGATAATATTTAGTGTCCCTGCAAGCCCCAATTGATACAATTTTTACTCTTTATCTCTTTTACTGTTGTCAGCGTGTGTATTTATCAAAAAAACTGCCTAAATTGTAAATTCTGCTGAATGCAATGGCCCCAACGTTAATGATTGTATTATAATTTTTTTATGAAACGTTGTACACGTCACCGTGAAATTGTAATCTAACTAGCGATATTATAAACCGACTTAAAATTGTCAAACGTAACAAACCTGCTCGTATTTTTTTATTGGATAAGGTTGAAAACGAGCAATCAGTTCACCTGATGTTATACCATAGACATTTGCAATAAATGAGTTTCAGATGCGTGGTCTTAAATGTACATAAGAGGGGATAGACAGGAATTGGATATTTCTTTTTACTATTTATACCGTCCCGCCCAATCTAATCCTCTTCCACTTCCTTCCTTTTCAATAAGGATACGATGGGAAGGGGAGAACTGGAATTAGGCCTGGCACTCATCGGACGAAGCGCAGTATAACTTTACATCACGCCCGTCTTCTGTGAGGTGTTACTTTAGTAAAACAAATGTTGTTGTTGCGGGCTGTACCACTGTTTATTTGCTATTTTTTTATTTTTATGCTTAACTTTCTTGTCCATACTAACAAAACTAACTCTTGCCTCTTTGCGCTGTGTCATAGTAACGCGCGGGTAATCCCGAATTTACGTTTTTTACTATAGCCTAGTTACTAAAATTTCTATTGACTAAAGTTATGCGTCACGCCCGTAACCCAGAGGGGTAGACAGAGATCATGGATTTCCATTTGGTGCGACCTTGACAAACCTCTCTCGCTTTGTCTACATTTATACATCTACGCATACATACTCGTGGGTTATGGGTGCTCCTTATATCACTCTTTTAGTAAGCCCTAGGGCGTCTTCTCCAACACTGCCACTTACTTTTGAAACAGAAATTTGTTTTGCCATTCTCATTCATTAATTAATCCAGTAAATGATTTAAATTGCAGACAATGCGAATAAATAAGTATATAGTAATAAATAGTACAGTTTTTTTTAATAAGTTAGTTTTTTTTACTATTAAGAAAGTACTTACATTTGCGAGTGTGATTTCAAAGTCGAGCGCTGTTCTGAGTTCGACCTCGGCACGTTTTCTGTCGGCGCCGAGGAGCACGGCGATGTCCACCATGTACTTGTAGTATGCCCTCACCAGCCGCTCGTCAAAGCCACGGCTCATGAACTCCCGGCTGAGCCCCAGCGAAGGCTGGTCAAACTGCCCGCCCACACAACAACGATTATTCTTTACCCATGTCGACTTTCACGTCATTACTACAGAAATAATGTCATCACACGTCAACATATAACTATACCCATCGCCAAGCGACCGGAATTACAAAACATTCGCACACCTCAATTGCGTTGCAATACATTGCGAAAATCAAGGAATGGGTAACTTTACTAAAACTATCCATATTAAATATTTAATGCAAACTCGCCCAGCGATGTGCAAAACAATAAGCCATGAAACAAATATTTTTACGTCTGTTGAGAAATAGAAAAGCATCTGCACACACTGGCTTATACATTTAAAGCGTCAAACACGAGCCTCGACGCATCACGCGTCTAACAAAATGAAATACAAATAAGTTTGATAAGCTGCAGATTGTCTTACATCGATTACTCTCTTGGTAGAGTTCTTCACGTCGACGGTAACAGAGAAGTCGACGAAGTAGTCGACGGAGTAGCCGGCGTCGCGGAAGCGGAAGACCGATCTTTCCCAAGTGAAGGAGGTCTCGTTCCAGTTGTCGCCCACTAGCACCGGCCAGCCGCCCATATCCGTCATCTTGTTCAGCAGGGGAGTCACTCCGCGGGCTTCAATTGCGGCTGCAATACAAACATTTGTTAATACTTTGAACTCTGTAATTGTTCGTTGAATTGGAAGTGATTAAAAGGTTCTGTGAAAACGTTGCGTTTCGTAAAATAAAAGGGGTTTTTCGAGTAATTAATTTTATGATTATATAGTTGATTACGTCATCGATATTATTTTCGTCATATTGATAAAGGGCAAGATTTATTTGAAACAAAAATCTCATTTGTAATCTATTAAGTAGAGTTGAATAATTTGTATGTTTTTTGGTGACCGTGCGTGTATTATGATGATTAGGTTGAACCTACATAAATAGTGAAATGAATACAATTCGGCATGGACATTGAACGGTCAAAAAGTCACAATGCCGCGCAGTCCGCTACATTGTGCACTGCCAACGATGTCGGCGAATTGATTGCGGAAGTGGCGTCACTTTGGTCACTTTCACCTCCGTCCGGATCATGTAATCGCCGTGTAATTGTCGATCAGCCGTCACACTTTACCTTACTTAAAAATACTACTTATAAATACGAATAATGACAACTTATCGTTGTGACATTTTGCACACACTTTGTCACACGCCGTCATTGTGCTTTAATTAAGACGGGTGTAAGCCATCCAACATGATATTATATAAGATTTGATAACCACAAATCCTCGCAAAAACACCCCTTTCTGGATGATACACGAGATGATATTAAAAACATCCTAATTGCTTCCTATTGGGAACATTGCTGGGTACAAAATTATGAATCTGGGAGGATTTTTGTCGGATTAGATACTTGTATTACATATATTGAAGTGTTATTTTGACAAAACTTTTTGGTTTTTGAAAAAAAAATGAATTTATTAAAGGCTACAAAATTAATATCTACATTGACGAGTCCGCTAATGACTCGCCAATGTTTATCTTTGAATCGCCACGTCGAATTCATTATTCATATAACGCTTAAAATTCACACGACCAATTATTCCGCTGTGTAATGTAAAGTTCGCGAAATAATCCATCGCTGAGTTTTAATGAGCGTAAAATACGTGTGGTCATTGAAGTGTTACCATATTTCGCATATAATGAGCATAATCTCCCGAAATCGTCTGCAAATCATTCATTAGTCTCAATAGTTTTACTGTATAAATCGTCGGTAATAATGAAAACTTGATTGCCGTATTCGGGAAGTGTGAGTGCATAGCAGTTGATAAGCAATATATCGAGCAATATTTTTTTATTTGTATCTATTTTGACGATAAAAACATGCACGTTATTCACCTGTGATCGAAACTAACGGTGTATGGTATAGCGTGTCGCATACCCATTGTGTGGTTAGCTGGTTTTTCGAATTGCAAATTAATTTAGCACGGGTACACCTTGTCGTACTGCTTGTTTCGTGTCACTTGTTTTAAAAACTTTTTCTTCTACGCCTTTCATACCAGAAGCTACTCCACGAATTACGTCACGGTTCACGCAAATCGAATTATAAATATTTTGATACTCACTTGTATTCATGCAGGCCTTGTACAAAGTCTTGGCGAGGACGTACGGGCTCGGTTCCTTCGGGGTTATAGGCTCTTCCAGAAGGGTTCGGATCTGTTGTTGCAGCTCGTCTGTTATAAGCGAGAACGTGTTGACTGAAGACTTGTCGTCTGGTATGGGAGTGTTCTTTATGAACAAGCCGCAAGCAAACTTATAGAAGTCGTCGCAAGCCTCCACAGTCTGGTCCATGATGGATAGAAGTCTTGACGCTAAAACATATACCTTATTTGTGTACCTGCACTCCTCATGTCGATTAATTCAATTTAATATAGTACGGGATGATATATCTATTTTAACGCAAACAAAATTAATTCAAATAGATGATAATTTAAATATATCATTCTTGTAAGCAATTGAACAGGACTATGAATAATTTTATAGTACTAAGATGCACATCTTAATATCTGGGTTTGTTTTTTAAACATGGCAACATTTTGGTGTTCTTTTCGAATCATTATTGGAGGTTAGTGTGACGATGGCTCATACCTGCATGAATACATCCTGGCGTATTGCAAACTTCGTAATCCGATCCAAAGACTGCGGGAGGCATGGATGGAGAAATTCTCATTTCACTAGTTTGTGGCAAGTCTATAATTACATTCAAAATAAATTCAACACATTCAAAAAAAAGCACATGCAAGAGCGACGCCAAAAAATATATGAAAAGCGCTAAATAATAAATTTATAATGAAAGTTCAAACATTTAATGTTAAATACTTAAGGCTATATATTTTAAAATTTAGGGTCGTCGTACACTACGCTAGGCAAAAGGACAACTGACTAAAATTTCTGTATTTTTTTAAAGCAAATTTGTGCATCATATTTTCCACTAAGGCCTTTTGTATACTTAATTTCTTAAATATGTTCGTATACATTTTATTGATGCGCATTAACAAAGTAATATGTGTTAGGGAAATACAAATTTGCAAATAAAAAGAGTCGCTAGTTCTTCGACCTCGGCGAATGATCGAGGCGAGATGCCGAGGCCGTCATTTAAAGTGTTTAATGAATTGATCGCTTTGTCATTCGACGAAATATTGCCTCGTACTTATATCTTGCTTATTACAATTATAGCAGATAAGTAAACACGACATTGTAGTTGCATTGGGGAGAATTTGGACCTAGCAACGTGTAATGTGCTAAACATTTTTAATTCCATAAGCTACGTTTGAATAAGAAGCGAACAAATAACTTGATATTATACGTTAACATAACTCTAGAAGTTGGATCTATACAGTAGGTTGTACTTCCATAGCTTATAACCGTTGTTGAGTTTTGTTTTATGTTCTTTATAGGACCTACTAATTCAAAGTCTTCGGACAATGACGTAATTATTCTTATTATTTTTTTCGTAATATAAGGTAAACGTTTCGTACAAAGCTTTAACCGAACTGTTTAAAATCGTAGAGTTTGGTTCAATATACTTATCAATTGGTACTTTGGCAACTGATATCGGTAATTATGTATTGATACATCTACCCTGTATTGTCAAACGTATTTGCGTAATATAGTAGTCAATGACGCAAGTATCCGTGCGCCATTTATATGGTATAAACGAAACAATTAACTTTCGATTTGCAAACTGACAAAAACTCGGTCTAAACAAATTGGATATTTCACTCTCGATTTCTGTGTTGTGCTTTTGTTTCCTAACATCTTACTCAACTGTAGCGAAACGGTCACGATCGGATTGTGCGTTCGCCTCTCATAGACTAACAGGTGGGCCCTGAATTGGAAGTAATACTTATTTTTAAATGTTTTAGAAACAATAACATAGGAGCATATAATTGGTTGACTATTGGTGATTTTTTATTGTAATTTAAACCTTAAGCGTTTACGTTATGATTGTATTTCATTAAATACACCATAACATATGGATAATCAGTCTTAATATTCATTATTATGATTTGGTACAACGTATTCCTTTGCTCTATACAACTTCCTATTCTAATATTGTCTCTATGAACAAGTAAATTGTATTTAATACATACATCCCGATAATTTATTCTTAAGATATTATTTTTTTATGAATGAAAACATTGAAGTATCCATAACACAAAATATTATTATTATTTAATGCCAGCTGTAACACTAATTTAATTTGATTAAGACTCATTTTACATTCGTCAATGAATTGCCATAACTTTGTCACAAATTGTTTAACCTAAAAGTTAAGGTACCATTTTTTTTACTTATCAAACGTGTTTTACAGTGCCTACATGTTACTATTCAATTATAATAATTTTACATACAAATTTTTAGGGTTTTTTTGACACTTTTTACATGCTATGACATAGCATCATTACACAGAGAGTTTGACGTTTACCTAAAATTCCAAGAATAAGCCTTATCATGTTTCCAGCGAGGAGCTTAAGAAAGGAATACGTGCGAAACCGCGGCCTACAGCTAGTATCTAATAAATAATGGAACGAGTAAAATACGCAAAAAAAATTATTGCAAAATTTATTTTTATAATCTTTTACAGTACAACAAATCTTTTTTACTTCGCTTCAAACATTCTTGTCCACTGACACGCCGAATAATTATTTCGGTCACGTGTTGATATTGATTTAATGTAAGGTATACGAAGGTCGTTAAACTTTTGCACGATAAAGATACTGCGCGTAAATCTCAAGAACGAGTAAACGAAATGAGTGGAGGAGGAGGAATGGGAATGTCGAAATTGAATGATGATTATTGACACTCATTGTTAGAAACACTAGTAATCCGCCACAGCATCTGGGTAACACTAATTACGTTGATCCGATCGCTACTAAATAGAATCACAGGATTATCTGCTAGGTCAATCTCCTGCCTCAAAACATTTCCTAAACATTTGTCCAACCGTTTCGGAATCTATATTGAACATATATAAACATATCGGATCTTACATAGATATGTATATAAGCGATCGTGTCGTTGTTTATGTAAAACAAGCTATGACTCACAATTTCACCCGCCATGTCATTTAATTTAATCGAAATCAGGTTACCTAATTAGGTATTAGTGCCGTTTGCCCAACATCTGGTCCACTCAACCCCCACTATCTCATCGTTTCTAAGATTTTTTTTTGTTGTACGATAAACTAATATTATAAATGCGAACGTACGTTTGTTACACCTTTCACACCTTAACAGATCATGTCTTTTGGCAAACATTTTGGTAACTTTTGTCTCGAGAAAACACCGCGTTCGAAGCCGCGGGCAAGAGCTAGTAATCTATGAGATTGAAGGTTGACGCTGTTATATAAGTTAACGGAGGACGCCTCCCGAATAATAGATTGCTAAGTGTTGTGGTTTAATCCGGTGCAGAAGGACCTTGTCTTATCTCGAGTTAGTTCACGATTCGCGGCGAAATTTTCTCTCATTACGTATTCTATGGAGCAGCCGCAGTCACTTCTAACCGACTGTACGGCGTACTCAACACACATACACTAAACGCGACTTGAAACTTTACACTACTAAGTAAATTAAAAAAAAATCAAGCACTAAAAAAAATCAGTACAAATTTATCAACTAACTCATTTATATTTATAATTATATTCATACAAAATCACCGGTCAAAGTGTTCCAAATACAGTGACGGCAACATTCACACATGTCAAATGGTGTGAAAGAGATAGCGTAATTAATACAAGAAAAAAGAGGACAGCTATAGTTTGCTTTTAAACGTTAATGTAAACAGATGACGTAAGCTATAGAAAAAGGGTCCCAATTGGGACTCTTTCTTGCTATGGCAAGTGCAGTTACTATACCTCTGGGATAGTAAATAACTCGTGCAAGTTTGAATTACACCAAATCGTCGAGCAGAGGACGACTTATGGCTAAACAATTTAACACAGAGAAGGTTAGTAATAATATAAAAAAATAAAAACTATTATAAGATAATTTTGTTAGTGATGCTAATGCATTGAGATAAATGTGTACAATTAATTATATTCAATATGTGTATTTAACGTTTGAACTTTCGTAATTTATAAGGTCCTACATAAGACGCATTTAGGGTTGCCATCTATTGTTTTTATCAAATGAAGTACATTAAACATTTATCTAGTGCCAAAAGTACATGTTTTTATTACTTCTAGCAACTTTTGAAATATAATTATAAATGCTAAATAGCAATATTATAATTCATTTTTTTAATCATAATGTTGATATAGAGACAAGTATTTTTAGACTAATAGTATAGGGTAATTAATAGAAATAATGTCCAATACTTTGTAATAAAATGCGTGTGGCAGCCCTAGATGCGTAGAGGCGTACTTACAGTTGAATCCATTGTCGCGGCGGTAGGAAGAGACAAGGAAGGCAAGGAGAAATGCTACAGCCACCACTGAGATGATCACGCTGACAATGATAAGGCTTTTCTCCAACTTCGTCCGCTTCTTCCAAAAAGAAGGTCTGCAAATTTAAAACACAATTAGTTACATTATTTTTATAATTTCACAAATTTTCTTCTCTCTCTCTTTAAGGTCGGTCTCTCATATCTGAGGATTGTGGTCAGTATAAGGTTACATCTGGACCAGAAGATCTACTTCCACCGGTTCCTGTCCAGCGCGTCTCTTACGACCGTGTAGAATTTGGAGGATGAAAGCTGGTCTTTAACTTGATCGGTCTATCTTGTTGGTGAGCGGCCGCTTGGTCTTTTGCTTTCAGTGTTACCAACAAACGTCTCCTTTCGCGTTTTGACATAATTCGAAGTTATTATACGCGGAATCGTCTTACATTTATTTAAATCTTAAATAAGAAACGTATGCGTACAAAGTCGCGGACAACGCCTAGTGTTTTATAAAAAGACGGATCGACCGAGCTACGCTCTGCGTTAGCCTAAAGCCGCTTTCTAATATCCGGTTTTTATCGGAAATTAACCAGAAAATTAACTATTCGATTAATGTCATCAGATCCTTTCAAAAACATTCCAAGTCTCGAAACGCAGGTCTTGTTACTTAAAGCTGTGATATTGATTTCATGTAATACCAAGTTTACCTAACTTGGTATTTAGTTTAGTGTCTTTGGAAGCATCTATCCAACAACTTTAACGATAAATTGTTACCGAATCAATTACCTATCAACATTTATAATGGCTGTAACAATATTCGACATATTTATTTGTACAACAATTATAATGACTTGGCATATTATTGTACTAATTAAAATACTTTTGTCTTGATTACTTACTTTTACTTTGTAATAAAAATAATAGATTATTTAATAATTATAATGAGAGCCAAAAGTGACGGTACGAAAATGCAAGAATGTCAAAAGATTGCGCTTTAAAAAGTTGTTATATTTTTTTTGTCAAAAAACGCGTTTCTTCGTAGGACACTAACGTACATGTAGATAATTTAAAAAAAAAACTTATATAAATACAAACTTTGATACAAATCGTTAAAGCGTTTTTCGATATAAACGAAATAGATATACACCTAGTTTCACAGAAATATGTGATTTTTGTAAACAAAGGTTTTACGTTTTTTTTTACGAACAACAACTTTATCTCACGTTAGCTTATAACATTAGCTATCCATATTACACAATTTCACTTCACTTTATCACACGATTTCCATAAAACTACAAAATTTCCGATGAAAGTATAAAAAGTGTAATGGCCGCCATGTATGGTAAATGACGTTTGTTTGTTTACAACAATCATATCTTGCAATGAAACAAGGTTTCCAAGAATTGCTTATTTGAAATATAATATGGCTTGTACTTGGACAAACCAGGGGGTAGGAGATCGGCTTAGTGATCTTTTGCCCTCGACCTTTGCTGTCAACCAATTTGTCCAGATTGGTTGGTTGTCTCCGGGTAATATGACCAAAGTAGCTAAAAACTTATTGGTAGCAGGAAGTGGACAGTCTCTTCTTCAGTATGGCTATAGAAGCAGCAAAAAAGGTGTGCCAGGACCGTGCCAAATTCAAATCTATACAGCAATTGTTTGATGGTTGTTATTGTTATTGTATTCTTAGGGTAAACATTTACCTTTGTGCGGATGTCGAATCTTGATTGTGCATTTTGTACACCTAAATGTTTCTGTCAAAATTATACTAGATTCGAACCTACGACTCTATATATCGAGACACTGGCATTTTATTTATTTGAATATAAACTATTTAAACAGGCGACAATTGCGAGCGTTATTTCTTTATAAGAAAACGATTTCCATATATTTTTTTATGCTAATCGAATTATAGCGGTGCCTCGATTCGTCTTAGTAACTCGTCTAATGTCACACGTGTAGGGTCGAATTAATTTATTCACCTCAGGTTCAGAAAACGTGTTCAATAATTTTACTTAACCAGTTTTGATCACAACAATTATTTACTCCATTTTAACGTCAAACTATAATGTTACTAGTGGGCCACGGCAGACGTTATCATACCTAGAATCGTATTAAATGATTAAACGACGTTATTCGTAATAGTTTTTATATGAATGTTTTGATAAAAACTATAAAGACCAAGCACAGCTCAACGTCAACTAGATAAGCTGTAACGAAGCATTGTTGCCACCAGCAGCCGTAACGCCAACAATCTTTACGGCGGCACAATACGTAATTTATTAATTTTATTATACTTCAAATTCAAAGGGGCTTAAGAGACTAGTGTCAAACCCCTCTTAAAATCATTTAGATTGACCTTATTGATGATTCTTTACAAAATAATTGTTACGTATTCGTACGTGGTTCGAATTTACGTTTTCGAATTAATTTACGAATGTACATTACGAACATTATAGTACGCCACGTCTTAGACGATGTTGCCATTATATTACGTCGTTCACGCATCACAGCGGACGATGCATTACATTCACGCCTTGAACCCGTTTTGGTATAAACAGAATTATGTAATATTCCCTGTTCATTGAGATTTTCATCACTAAAATCGGGGATGGTATATTTTGAAATGATTAATAAAAGAAAAGCGAGCGGCAGTGTTTTATTATAAATATTTATTATCTACAGTATATTTGAAAATTATTTTATTCCACAATGACATATAAATTTAAACGCATTCACACTGTCAGCTGTCAACAAGACATTGTTGAACAGAGCCGTCAAATTCATAATTAGGAGAGCTAAGTCCTCGAAAAATAATACTAATGCTAAGTACACGCTAAGCCATAGGTTGACTATCTTCAAAAGTATTATTTATGTGCATGTCATGCTTAGATCGTGGCTAAACATTTACTTGGCTAAGCCATGACTTAGTAACGTCAATCTCAGCCTAAGAGTACCCGTCACCGAATGCATTCGGATGTATGAATGTAGAAGAGAATGGTTCTCCATTCAATTGGAAATCCGTTATCTCTGCCTACGCCTTACATGTTCCGAAAGTTCGTTGATGTGTATGAGGACCGAGTCAAGCTCAGGGCCTTCAGGTCGATGAACCTGTCGCCGTGACTGCCCTGGAGTCGGACTTGTTTTACTATGGCCACTTTCTCTCAACATATCAAGAGACTCTGATAAACAAATACTACAAATATATACATAAATTAGCTCAAAATGCACGCTCCTCTGAACATCAGTACGATTAACTTGTTACGGAATTTATACAATTAGTTACGCTTTAATATTTGCTGTAAGACTGGTAGCAGAAAGCTATGGTATGGGCATGTGAGGGGTGAATAAAGAGAGAGTAATAAGACAAATTTATATTGCAAAAGTGAGTGGCCATGAAAACTTATATCGAACTGATTAGTGGCAGGGATATAAGGAGATGTGCGCGTCGATACATGGATGTAGAAGGAAAGAGGAGGTGTTTTATGATCGCGCCAAATGGAAATTCTTAATCTCTGCCTACCCCTCTGGTTTATGGGTAACATATGTATTATAAACACGTACTTATGAAGAATGTCACTTTAAACGTGCAAACGGATACCGTCTTAAGTGGAGCCATCGTTCTCTGCAATCCGTTTTTTTTTTTTAATATAAATAAACTAGAGCTGGACAACGATCTCACCTGATGTTAAGTGGTGATGTCGTTTGTTTTTTTTTCTACCATTCCATCGTGGACGGGAT
>JWHW01033120.1:24645-41685 GCA_000931545.1 Papilio glaucus | reverse complement strand
TACGCACGCATGATGAAATGGTCGATTTTAATCGTAGATACAAAAGACCAGGTATTATTCAACTTGCACAGCAAATAGTGTAAATGACATAGATTTTCCATCAGACGATTTTATTGATTTTGAAACAATGCCAGTTGTTTATATTTCTAATAATGTTTACTCGGTGTGTGTAACTCGCTAACTCTTGTGAATGTAACGGGTATCTTATCCGACGCATTTCACCATTCTATGATCGAGTCTTCGGTATGGAACTAGTTGTGTGCGTATAAAACGAACGTTACCGTACCGAAGTCGCGTCCCATATTATTTGCGCAACAGCAAAAACTCTAATGTGTTCGCAATCCGGCGTGAGCTACTTGGCTTCGTCTCACAGTTAGTTCCACAAAGTTACTTCAATACAAATATTGTTGAGAGGAATAATAGTTTCTCTCTGTAAATGTGGTTCAAGAAATTTGACATCTATATTTCGACTTACTAAATAAGATTCTCGATTCCTCGTGCAATGTCCTCGCCCACTGGATGAGGACGGTAGCCATTGTTGTGGCGATCAATGAGGAAGGCCTACGTCTAGCAGTGGACGAATATCGGCTGAAATGACGTCGACCCGATATTTATTCAACGTTTTAGTTTGGTTGGTATTTAGGCTCCAAAGCGCCTTTGGTTTCTTGAGGGTGTCGATACGATTATAATTTTGTGTACTTTCTTCTAGAGTCAACACTTTCTCTTGGCTGTAATTGCTCACTTGGACCTGACTTATTTTTATAAGAGAAGGGGCAAACAAGCTGCTGGAACACTGAAGTGATCAACGTCGCCCATGAACACTTGCAACACCAGAGGAATTGCAGATGTGTTGCCGGCCTTTAAGGAAAAGATAGACTGGCTTCTTGAAGGACCCTAAGTCGTATTGGTTTGGAAATACCGCCGGGGACAGATCGTTCCAGCGAGGCTGTGCGTGGCAGAAAATTTCGCGAGAACCGCACTGTGAAGGAATGCCGGCCAGGTGGTGAGGGTGATACCTGGCGGTCTGTCGTATCGATGACGACATACATCTGGTAGTATGAAGTAGTCAAGTAACTCATGTGTGGCGCAAATGTTAGACATTTTAATTTATTGCAACTACAGCCATGTGGATGTGAAATTAGAATATATTTTCCAAGGGAGTATTCGTTGGTCCGTGATCGAGTCGTGTGCTATCGTCCACTCGGACACGTATGTCCTCATCCGAGCTCACGTCGTATTACAATATCAGAGAAGGAGATTTAATTCAATTTCTCCAAGCGTTGAGTCTAATACTTCATCTCGAGCGAAAGCGTAGGAAGCAGTAAGGATTCAATACCTAGTAAGATATTAAATTACATTAACCACAATTGGATTAGTTTTCAATGACTGTCGGATTTTTGATATAGGAACCGCATTTAGGGTACCTAATTCAAATTTAGAACAAGTTTTCTGTCATGCTGTTCTCTGACAAAAAAAAAACAAGGAATGTGTCTCTCACTTCCCAGCTGTATACTCCACACGTGGTAGGGTAAACTTTCTTTAGTTTTCCGCTTCGGTCTAGCCGTCGTCGTCTATAACTTGGCAGTCAAGCGTGCCTGTTTGCATTACATCTTTCTACCTTGTGTTCAGTAATCAGGTGTTTCCTTTTACCGTACTATACCATCGCAGTCTACTCTCCTGCATCTCGTCGGCGATGTCGTGCACACTGAGGCTACTTCGCACGTCTCGTAACGGGTCACATCGCGCCTGTTTACTTCTCACATCATTTCCTTCAAATAAGATATGTGATAAATGGTTTATAATAAGTATATTGGTAAAAACAATAAGTGTAGTACGTTCATTACGTAATATTTAATTCTGGTCGTTACTAAGGTTACTACGGTTTTGTAGTGCATCTGGCATCTTTATGGACATCCGTACAGATGTTTTCAAAAATATTATACGCAGAAGAACAGTCATCCCTGGTAAACCGCCTGAGAACTTGTGGTAAACCGCCTGAGAACTAATGGTCGCCTTTGCATCGTATGGTGCAAATGGAGCTCACAATTCTGGCGGCAGTGTCAGGCAATTTGCAAAACTATTAACAAAATAATTTTTCGTTTATACGTACGGACTCATGACCTGACAATAAACAGATTTATTACAATAATGTAATACATGGACGTAGGAAAAAAACATGGCACTGATCGAATCGGCGCGTGAGAGCGGTGACGTATTCTGTGCACACAGACACACAAATGTACAAGTTAGATCTATTAGTGGTCGGCGGTGATTGCGCAACTGACACTAGACACAAATCACATCGGTTACGAACGGCTAAGTATTAAACTAAGCATTGCAACTTATTTTACTTACTACTACTACACTCTAAGAGAACCGTAGAACTAAATTGTAGAATAGTAATTCTACTAAACATGTTAGATGTTGCAGTGTGATAAAAATATTTAAGGTATTAGGATTCTTACTACGAAATAAATTTAATTTGGTTGCATAATTAAAGCTTTAATCAATCTGTTGTTTATATTTCTTTAATGTAAATTGATTACAAAAATATATTCGGCCGAAGATAATTATTTTGAAATTGAGTCGAAGGTATTTATGGCGACATAAAAGAGCCAAATAAAAGAGGAAAATGCTCGTTAACTTGTTTACAACGCGATCGTTTATTAGAACGCGTGTAAACCAAATGGATTAATTAAAAGACTGTAATAAGAACACGTACTATCATTTCACAGTGTCGCAGAAAACTACAAATTTAATCATTTTTGCATTCTACAAGAAAAGTGTAAAAAAAACCAGAATACATTATGTTCTGTGCGTTTCTTTTCGTTCAACATTTAATTTGTTATCTATTTGTTTTGTTACAGAATAGTTTTCAAATTTATTTCGTAAAACATTTTTTGTTTTCATTTCTTATTGTAGATCGATTTTGTATTGGGTCGAATTGTTATCGGTTTTTATAAACCCAGAGGGGTAGAGATTATGGATTACCGTTTGACCCGATCCTGACACACCTCTTCCGCTTCTTCCATACCGTAGGTTGTCGAAAACTTTCGCATTAAACATATTGTTGTCCCTATCTTCCGTATTGAAAAAAAATGAGATGACAAAATGTTTTATGTGCACATTTTAGGTAGTGCTACACCACGTTTACATCTACCTATTAATACTTGTAGGTTCGCGTATACCTTACATTATGTATATTAATTGAATCCTTTATTCACTCGTTTCTCAGTCTTTCTCTCTTGTGTTGAGATAGAAGCCAAGTAAGCTAATCCCCATGACTAAGAATTACTGATTAAAGTTTTAGGGCAATATGGTTGGCAAAGTATGAATGGCCCGGAGTTTATTCGGCCTTAGTTAAATACGTCGCCCAGATTAATTACTTTGTTATAATTAGTCTAGCCGTTAATTATACTATATGTAGGGCAGTCTGATGGCTTTGCCACCTGGAGGGTATTTCCCCCTTACATTTTATAGACACGAAATTTTACTTTAAATAAAATCATATTTCAGCATCGTCTTACAAAACATAAAACTGTGTCGGTTTGGGTGCGGTACGAACTCTTCATATAGTACAAGATCCGGCATCAGGAATTTATATCCTCGTCTGTTATTTAATCAGGACCTAGATTATTTGTTAGGTAATATGTACATTGATAAATCATGTGGGTTGTCCTGGACTTAATTACTAACTTAGCTTAATCTGGACCTAACACTGTTAAGTTGAAAAACCAAATTAGGTTGAGCCCTTGCGTTACTCGCCGTTGGCGATTCTAAATGTCGAGTTTATACGGAAACTTAAATTAAGTTGTGTAGTGTATGTTAGTGTTGTGCAGTGTTAACCTCACATTTAGCTCGACAACTTTTGATTTATCAATGTACATATAACCTATTTAGGGTCTGATCAAATAACAGATGACGGTAAAAATTGCTCATGCCGGATCTTAGACTATTATGATTGTGTGAATAAAGTAGCTACATAAAAATACAATCTTAAAAGTAGACTCGTGATCGTAATACTAATAAAACATTTTTATTTTAAATAGCCAAGGAGACCGCGAGCACCGGCGTTGAAACTCTGCCAGACTTTTATTGTGGAAAAGAGTAGATAATAAAATTGCTAGCGCCGCTTTTAACCGCTCGCCACAGACGACATCGCGTATAATCTTTGATTTAAATATCTACACACAAATAAATACATAAAAAAATTAAAATTATCCTGCTAGAATGCCTCTATGCGTCCTATAGATTTCTACCTAACCCTCTGTGTTAAGGGTGTGCGTGCATATTTCTTTATTAATTAAGTACGATAAAATGTGTGTGCTACCAAACGTGGAAATTTAAATTGTCCTACCTATTCTGCTACTTAACGAATGAATGAAAATCCGCGAAAACAATTTTAATATAAATAATTATTTGAATCGTGTGAGGACGTTATATTCCTACAGTCAATGCTACCAATCAGCGACATCACCAAGATGAATTGGTGTTGACCGGATGGCTGGTATTCTAAAGAAAGGCAAAGTGCCAGACCTTTGTTACTTCTGTCTCTGTCTACTTCTTTCTACTACTGCTATGTGGAACATCTCTCTTCATCCGGAATCCATAATACTCAGTATGGATGTGAGGATATTGTTTATGTTCATGAAAGTATGATTGATACTGGATATTTTTTAGTATGTACACTTACTTGGAATTTTCCCTCATCGCAAATCGTCGCGGGTTGTATTCTTGGGGCCCACTGGAACAATAATTAATTGGTTAATAAAATAACAACAGATACTGAGTGATCTTATGAAATATTAATAGATTTGATTCAGAATAGCCATGTACGACATGTACCTACGAACTACGATCATACTGTGACAAGATGGTAAAAGGGCTGGGAGTTGAGACAATTACATACGACCACGGTATTTTTATTAAATATATAAAGTAAATATTAAAAAAATTAAAGTCTGTTGAACGTAAACGCATCTGCAACGCGTTAGTTTATCGCAGATGTCTATGGTGGTCACTTAATATTACGTGAAGTGCTTGGTCGTTTGCCACCTTGTTCCATAAAAAAACAACATCCAATATATAAGTATTATTCTCGGTAATAACATAGCGCCAAGTATTCTTTGTGTTCGTGTAATGTTATAACGAGACATTTCCTAATTCGGCCGACTTCATCGCACTTCCGGCGCTAACTACAACTTCTGACATCCCGTCACAGCCGACGCCACTCTTGTAACAAACCAACAAATATTTTCATTGTAACCGTAACATAATGTGAGTGTAGTCAAAATCTTTGCCAAAATCTATCAATCTCTATATACCTATATATAAAATGTGTATGTAACATACAAAGGGAGTAGGGACTACGAAACGGCTAGACAGATTTTGAGGAAATTTGAAAAGGTTACGCGCGGGTCACTAATTTCATTGTCTATATATAAAAATGGATATGGCGATATAAGGAGCACCCATAACCGACGAGCATGTATGCGTAGATGTATGAATGTAGAAGAAGCGAGAGAGGTGTGCCAGGATCGTGCCAAATGGAAATCCATGATCTCTGCCTACCCGCTAGCCTAGCGGATGTTAAGTGGCAATCAAATCAACATGATTGGTGCTACCCGGTCGAAGCCGGAGCGTATCACTAGTAATATAATAATTGTTATAAGAACTAAGTAAAGTGGGTAATTAAAAAAAATATTTATGATATTATATATGTCAATGTAAGATTGCTTCCCCTTCAGGCTTTAATTATTCAATAGGTACACATTGTTAGGATTACAGAATAAGTCATAAAAATAACATAAATGACCTTTTTTCAAAAACAACTATTCCCGAGTGTTAAAAATTATAAACATCATTTAATGTCACTTGTCATTGAATATAATAAGAAAATTTGAGATATTTTATATTATAAGTTATAACCAACGTAATTTAAATCTATATAAATAAAATTCAATGTGTGTACGTTTGGTTGCTCATCGTGCAAACACTTTTTTTAATTTACGTGGTACTAAGTGTTACAATTCGATTCCTTGACAAGAAATTAACTCTTCATGCGATGGTTGCGATTATTCAGTATTTATTCTAACAGTTCAATGATATGCGTTATTTCGGTACCTCTAGTAAATTTTCTCCACAATAAACATCATAATTATTTAGGCTGTCAGCATTATATCAGTTAGATGGAAAGCAGGGCCGGATTAAGATAAAAATTTAATTTTCAATTCTTTGAATGATTTAATCGTATAATGATTCGTTTGCCGCGCCTGCTAGCCGTCTACATCGTAACCGGATCATCTAGTATTCTAGATCTACTTTCACCGTAATTGTGGAGGAAGACCGGTGTTAGCAACAGTATCGCGAGCGCCCTCTTTGCGTAAATACTTGAAATTGCGTAAATACTTGAAATAAACTCTTAAACTCTCTGCTAACACATTTAACATTATTTTAATCACGAAGTTTTCGCTATATGTTATTGTATAAACAAGTATGTAGATTATGGGATAAGGGGTCGAACACACTGAATGTATGAACTAGGTAGATTGCGATACGCGCGCCTTCCTCTCAAATTGACTATACCTGCAAAAACGCTCGTAGCTACCCTCCGCGATCAAGTTTGAATAACACTACACGCTCTTTCCATGCAGAAACTTAGAAATATTACATATATACTCACGCCCGTAGCGCGGAGGGATGGGCAGATATCATAAGAATATGAATAGAGAATCTTTATTGCACGCTACAAATCAACTTTATTATTGCCTTGGCTCCTTAACAAGGTTGACCTGTATTAAAGGAGCCAAGGACTTCCATCACGTATTGAATGTATCTTACAGACTTAACAATTTTTTTATTGATTTTAATCAAATCTTAAATAAAAAATAAACCTTAATATTATTTATTAGGTATGTATGTGTGCGTACACTTGTTACTTGCCCCTTAGCTTTACCTAATTCATTATTTTTTGGGACATAATTCACACACGGCTATCTGATCCCAAACTAAGCAGAGCTTGTACTATGGAAACCAGATAACTGATACTTTCCTTTTGACTTTAACTTTGACTTTAAGAATACCACCCACCTTCGAAATAACTTGATTTAATACCTTAATACAGTACTTTCCATCGACTTCAATAGCAATGTTCCTGTACAAGTTGTTGTTTCTAGCTCAATCACTATTCGACTCGCCCCAGCGTTCTCTATCTACCCGCCAGCGTTGGCAGTCCGAAATATAAACATACGAATCTATATAAATTAATTAATAAAATAAGAAATAATACTTGGGTTTTAATACATACTTAAGTAGGTAATCACACCCAGACAACATAACAAACAGACATGTTCATGCTCACAAATTTCTGTCGTGTGGGTATCGAACCCACGACCTGCGTGAAAACCATGTATCTTATCACTCCAGCCGGCCTGTCGAGGTAATTCTATTTCGTTAAAACGTTTATACAGAAACTTATCACGTTGATCTTGATTGCTATTAAATAAGACTTCTTATCAAAACAAGTAGCTCTAACTTGCTCTAGTTCGAGCACCAACTCCTGTGATTGCCAGCGTGCGACAATTAGTCCGTGACACTAAGTCCAGCCCTGTTCAATGCCATGGTGAAATGAGCAAACTAAGTAAGCGTTTATCTAGAATTTAACTCCTAGATGAAAAATTCGTGCCCACCAACATAAAAAGCTTTTCGAAATTATTTATTTCTCAACTCTGTAATACATACATAATTTTCGCAAGCTAATTGGAAACCTTTGCGTGATGTCACACATAACTAGGTTCACCAAGCTTTCAGTTTTATCAAACATTTATTTAAATAACTACTATAATTACAAATTTAATGGATCTTACACACTGCCGGCGACACATCCGGGCGGGTATTTGCCGGCGATATCAAGTCGCAGGAACAGTCGCATCATTTCAGAGTATAATTTTAGTTGATACCCCTGCGGCCAAACACCCTAATGCTCAAATACCCTACTGCTCAAATACCCTACTGCTCAAATACCCGCCCGCATAGTGTATAGTAGTCATAACAATGTCGGCTTATAGTATATTCAACTAGCATTATTATTATTAATATATAATATATATAAATAGCTGAGATATTAATCACATTACGGTTTCAAATTCGTTTTATTGACTTTCGTATGTACAAAAATGTAACTAAATGTAGCAAATTTATGTAGCAAAAGTGAGTGGCAGTGTTGGTAGGGGACGCCCTAGGAGAACTTATATCGATCAGATTAGTGGCTTACTAAAGAAGGGCAATATAAGGAGCACCCATAACCGACGAGCATGTATGCGTAGATGTATGGATGTAGAAGAAGCGAGAGAGGTGTGCTAGCATCGCGATGCAAATCTATGATCTCTGCCTGCCCTACTGAGTTAAGGACGTGAGCGCATATTTATTTATTTAACTAAATGTTACTTATGAAAATTTGTAACATGTCCTTTTCTTGAGAGATAAGGTAGCTCTAATGATCAATGTATTTTATATTGAACAATATTTATATAAAAAACTAAAACATGCATTAAATAAATCAACTAAATTTGAATAAACAACACTATGAAATACATAATTTACACCGTGTGCTGTAGTAGTTGATGTTTCTTTCATTACATTTGATATTTTATTACTTTAAAAAATATACAACGTCAGTTTAGCTATATAAACCAGCCAAGTAAGAGTTGCACTCGCGCACGTAGTGTTCCGTACCATTATCTATAAAAAATCACGTTTGTTGTATGGGCGCCCTTGAATAAATTTTTTATTATGCTTTTTTGTTATAGCGGCAACAGAAATACATCATTTGAGAAAATTTCAACTGTCTAACTATCACGGTTCATGAGATACAGCCTGGTAGCAGACTGACGAACGGACAGCGCAGTCTTAGTAATAGGGTACCGTTTTACACTTTGGGTACGGAACCCTAGTAATTGATGCGTTTAAAATATTACCTTTCTAGATAGAAGACCCCAATATTCACTTCGTTGCCTTATATAATTGAATACTCCATTCCTTTAAATTATTATCTAGATTAAGAGTATTAAGGTCTAGGATCATTTCCCGTCAGTAAATTGTATTATCATAAGGATTAGGGTTGTAATTTTTGGTTCAATTTATTAAAATCCAGGATTATCCCGTAGGTTTGTTGGCTACCCTATGGCTGGCAGTCGGTCGAGGTTAGCTCAGTTTTACTGATGTGCGTGTTGGTACTACGGAGGTAGCTTGGCTCCACACAAACAGAAATGCAATTAATGTTTATATTTATATTTTTTTTAATCGGACCTATTTGGCCTCATTCTCTTGTGCCGTGTTATTTATATATAATGACGGAAAATCGTCAGATTCCTTGTGTATTGTAAAACATTTAAATAAAAATTGCCTTTAGCTAGTCGTTATATAATTTTTATAATATTTTTGCGATGACCCTGAATACTTCAGGGTCGTCGGGAAAATTCTTGGTTCGTGTTTAAATTGACTAGTTCTCCAATTTTAAAAGTGACAACTTCTTTAACCGCGTTGGACGATGTAGGAGAAAGTCATTGAAAGAGAAAGAAAAAATTCAAAGAATTGGGAACTCTTTCGACGATTTTTTTTTAATTTATTGATTTGAATTTTGAATTAAGTTGAGCTATAAAGGTTTTTATAAAATAAAATATTTATTATTTCTTGCTTTGAACGTGCTAGTAAATATAATATCTTTGCTAACTCGATGTCTTAGAGGCTAGCACTTTTGTTTTTGTCACTTCCATTGACAATAACTATAAATATTTAAATTTAATCATTTATTATTCGCCAAATATCAGCTGGGAAAGACAATAACAAGCGAAACTCATAGCCAAGTTGTCAGCAATGGATTTTAAATAAGAGACGTCGAGCGGCGTGTGAAAATCACAACACAACACAAAAAGATCTTTGTTCAAAATAATACATGCACAAATTATAGTGGTGTCATAAATGTGACTACGTTGGGCACAGCGTAACGGTGCCAGATTTACTAAAGCAAGCATGCTAGGGTATCGCTATCTTCCTTCATCCTAGAAACGGTGTGCTATTCACGCTCGATGAAGGAAATAAAATAAAGCTTGCTATAAAAGGTCGTCAAAGGTGAACCTAATTGAATAAGTCAGTACAACTCCGTTGGCTTAATTCCGCTTGTGAATTTGTGTTCTAGAGGGTTTCACTACCCTAGTGTAACTTCAGTTTTGAGAGGGGATGTAAAAACGGCAATGGAGGATTTGGTTTGCCGATTAGAGCTTGGTCCATGGAAATTGTTTAAAAAAAGGACTGTATAAGACTAGAATCTTAATGATTATTATATTATTTCGCAGTATTAACGTAACGGGTAGATTAAGGTGTAGATTGAGATACATCTTTTTCGTGTTCGCAATATCTTAGAATTTATACGGAATTAATTGTCCATGTGTATAGACGTATAACAGGTACTTACGTGTTGTGTTACATGCTTTAAGTATAAAGTAATCAAGTAATACAACTACGAGAATACTTAGAAGACGTAATTAGTCTATGCGTAATAACAAATTAGTCTGTTTGATCCGATCATGTACTGTCCGAGCTTGTTTGCATTATTATTCTTACAATTTAGTTCTTTACGATTGAAATGAGGACGTGTATATTACAAAATAATAGTTTTAAGCAGTACAAAAAGAATATTCAAAATATAGATACACTAATGAATGAAAATGTTTAATTATCTTTTAAAGAGATAATGCAGCATAAGAATACCTCTTGTCGAATGCCAGGACTTGGTATAACATTCAAAGTCATGATTAAATTTCATTAAAATGTACAGAATTAGTTTTCCTAACTTGTAACAAACGACCCGGTTTGCGCGGTTCAATCCCTGTCTGCTACATCCCAAGTATTAAAGACTTCACTCGTGGATAAGAGACTCGATTTTATAAAACATTATCTAACCGAGAAAATTATACAGCAATAGTTTTAAATCGTCTATAAATAAAATGTCTATTTCTTCTTCGAACAGAATTTAATTGAAAATCGAATAGTACAGAGTACGAAGGCAAAGTCCTTAGTTGTTGGAGTTATTCCAATTTACATTTTTTTTCAATAATGTTAACGATAAAATGACAACAGATTCAATTTATCGTTAACATTTAGAGATTGTTAACTTGTTAAACAAAGAGTTATGAATAAATAGGAATAAAATAAAAATATAACGTACCTCCAACTACCTAATGGTGATAAAAGTGAAACAATTTAAGTCGCCAATCGACTTCTTAAAACCCACAGTCATTTCCCGCGTAAAAAGTCCACGTGTTTGTAATTTAATAAAATGGCTGCTGTGAAATCGTTCGAGGATAAAAAATGGCCGAATATCACATTTAACAAGTAATAATCAATTATCAAAAATATTTTTGCACAACTAAAGTAGAAAGTCATTCATTCAAAATTGATTTGTATGGAACACTGTATCTGGAGGTATATAAAACTATGATATCACATGTACAGCGGTAACCCATCCACATTCGGGTGTGTTTAATGGCTTTGCAGTAAAAAATACTATCGATGTAACAACAAAGAAAAAGACTTGTATAAAAAATCGCATGTTTTCATAGTACCCACACGTAATGACATTTATTCTTCTTCCTTCATTTATCCTTTAATAAACGATACAAAATGTATTTACTTATGATCAAAAAATAAATATATTTAAAATAAATTTTAGGTTAGATCTAAGTGTCCTCGTGGACTGCGAACCTGCGATTTGGCGCCATAATTGTTGACATATATATGTTTTATGTTTAATCAGGCGAAGTGAATAATAAACCAACATTATGTTTTTCACAAGTAATTGATTAGTGGCATTCTTATGTGCAACTAGCTCTTGCCCGCGCCATCTTTATAATAAATAAAGATATTACGTGAATTGTCCAAAATATCACAATAAGTGTCAAGTGAGAGATATCCTGGTGTGCGCTGCAAAAACCGTTAGAGTTACACGTATATAATGTATGACGGAAATGTTTACCTTAAATAGTCCCACAAATAAGTCCTGGACAGCATATATCTATCTTTTATGTGTAAGCCACTATCGCCAAAATAGTGAACCGTGTATTAATTATGGGACGGAGCGAAGTTTGGCGGGACAGCTGGTGTATAACAACTTCAAATCAAAGGTCAGAAAGGTCAAAAAGTTTTTTTTACAATACACACATTACTATATTAGTAATTAATGTTTTAAAACGTCGGGAACAATTACATTTTTGGGATAAAAGCACTTACCCTTAATAATGTGTGAGCCAACTTTCATGATGATCAGTTGACGAGTCAACTTCTCAAACAAACATACTGACATTCGCATAATATAATTTATAATACGATAATTAAAATGTAACGTTATAACAGTTTCACGTGTAAGTTAATGCGGACCGGTTCGTGTTGCGTCTGAGTTGACACACACGTGTCATCCTAAGACCAATTAATTGGATACAACGACGTCCACCGAATCAAACGTTCAGTGTACACGATAGCACGAACCGAACACTCAATTTGGATTTGATTTAGGTCCAATTACTTGTTGATAATTGAATTCGTAGCACGTATGATTTTAAAAGTATTTTTTTATCGAAAATGATACCATCGAAAGATACCTCTACAAGTTACTGTGAAATGGTACGTTTATAATCACTTATTTTATAAATTTCATTTAACTATACGACCTGGATTTTATTTGAATTAATTTAATTTATCGTATAATACAATAGTTTTACGAAGAATACCTATTTACAGAAGAATATTAAGTTGAATCTTAAATTTCGAGGTTTAAACGGCGGCCATGATCAGGGAGTGCTAAATTTTTTTCGGTTGATCGTGACAGACTGGTTTATTGTCTAAGGTAAGACAAACATTACCAGATTTTCAATATGTTTAAAAAACTATTTTAGTTTCCTTATTATAAAAGAATGGGAAGATAGAATTGGGCCTGCGCTCAATCATGAGCCGATACCAGAATACTTCTACGCATATCTTCGTGTGGACATGGTATTTGACCGGTTGATCGTGCCCGTGTATGTAACATTGAAGGCTCTATCACTAAGTTGAAGTATAAGGCGGCACTGAAAAATGAAATCTAAAACTACGTACGTAAAAAAAGAAATCCAATGAAGAATGTGGCCACGTGGTATATTAATTATGACCGGTGGTCACGTCGCGGTATACGTTAGGTCGCCACAGTTTGCCCGCGCATGGCATATCTAATTAACAAAAACAATACCACATCGACGACTTGATCGTACGGAGCCGTGAACCGGGGAAAGTCGGTCTACGCACCCCGTTCGCTTGGTGTCCACGTTCGTAAATCAACTATTCCATGAGTAGGTTAGGTTCCGTAGGAAAGTTAAAAATTACACTTCTAAATGTATACACATCTGCGTGTTGTTCGTTTAGGAGTATTCTTTATACCGTCTTCTCTTAGTTTGTGAACTAGATTGGTTAATATAAGTTCGTTTAAGATATCCCCTACCAACACTAACTCTCACTTTTGTTACAAATTATTCTTGTCTTTCACTTGTACAATAAAATTTAAGAGTTTGTTCAACTCGAAAACGTACGAAGAAAATAAATCAACGTGATGTATGTCGACATAACTTCGATTGTCCCTTATTAACATACAAAAATCGTTAGACTACATTTTAAAAATATTGAGTGGGTACCTGCAAATAAAATAAGTAGTGATAGTCCAAGCTAACCATCGATCTTGTTAGCAAATGGTCTTGTGTCGAAATCGGGGCCACTTTAATAGGTTTTCTTTTCACAAATTATTGACACTTTAAATATTGTTGGTCAATAATAGTGACCGGGAAAGTGGAGGGTACAGACCACGCGGGAGATCACAAATGTGATCAAGTAAAGGCTGCTTTGAGTGCTCTAGTACACGAACGTGCTCGATCAACAGCCAGCAGGCGGACGTATCATAACCATACACCGGGTACTGTCTGGTGTCCATTTTCAAATTCATTGGGCAAAAACATAACGATTTAGCTCATAGCTTATGTACATCAAACGTTGCTTAGTTTGAGCGCTAGATGGCATTAAAGATGAAGAAAATGGTTTATTGTTTTCAAATAGGTATCAACTATAACATCATAACTGTTTAGTAATAATCGGGTTGCTCTTAAACACAGTCACGAGAAATTATCCACTTATATTTTTTAACCGCCTGTTAATGACCGTTGCAATTTATTCTCTTTCATTTACAAGATATTACCTACCCACAAAGGAACCGATGACCCGGACCCATGTCCCTGTGTGAGAATGTCCCTGCCTGTTTACAACATACATTTACATACTCAGTCATCTTAATACATCGTTGTTATATAATCAAACCATTGAAGAATAAATACATAATGATATGCGAAATAAAAGTGATAAGGAGGACTCGTAACCGCCGAGTATAAATGCGTATGGGTCTTGAAGAAGCGAGAAAGGTGTGTCACGATCGAGTCAAATGAAAATCAGTAACTGCGTACCACTCAGGAATACGGGCGTGAGTGCATAGAATTATTGAATTTTATTTTTATTTTAATTACAATAATATTATAAACAAAACATAACTCCTCTCGTTTTAATTAAAACCAAATATAAAATAATGTTCTATTTTAATAAACAAATGAAATAATATTTTAGAGTGTTTTGAGATTACTAGAAGCTCCACACTACACACAGGAGAGAGGGAAAAAGAATAAGTAGCGCTACAGACAATGTACAATTTCTTTTATGAAATGTACAACGAAATGTGTTTACATCGTGTGCCGAGCCGAGCCGGTGAATCTTGATCAATTTAACTCCATCAATAGACATCAGAACAAATCAAGCTGTTGCATAAAAGCATATACATTTGTTTTATCTGTCACATTGACGTATTTCTTATAAACAATTAGTTAATTTAGATAATTCAAAAGTAAAATTTAGATTATTATATTTACAGAATCCTAGTTTCGATGTGAGAGAGCCCATAGCGACATATTAGCTATAATATTTTGTATCTCTGTAAAGCAATAACCAGCACATACTTTTCTTCATTCATCTAATAATTTTTTCTAATCTTCTTAATCTATCAGTTAAAACTAAACAAGATCCTAAACTATTTATACGATACTAATATTTTTCTATCATAATTGATCTTTTATTTGGTTTCGGGGGGGAAATCTTAACTAAGATACCCTGCTTCTGAGGGAAAGACAGGGTTATGTGAGGTTTAACTCACTAAAACCCCGTCGGTGGCCATCCTAGAGTATTTTCTGGGACTCCGGGATCTCCAGTGGCACGCACCGGTGCAAACTAAATAAATAATTGATCTGTACTGCAATCACTTTGTGGATCACCACAGAAATCGATTTCTCATTAATGTAAATTCAAATAATCGATTCAAATTATCAAAACACATTTAAGTACTCGATGATTCTTGAATCGAACAAGACTAATAATACAACGCTCGAGAAAAGATTGGGTGAGTGTTTCAACGTTCAACGTCGAATATAAAGCTTGCAATATTAACTTTGTACGAGCACTTGAAGAAGATGAAGTACTGCTATTTTCAATGCTTCAAGGGCAACATATAGTACAGAATATCGAATCAGAATGCGAAATTGATAAAAACACACATAACGAATAATGCAATGGGCCTTTGCTTCTATCGAGCACGTTTTATTGCCGTCAGGAGTTTTATGATGATAGAATAGATTGCTTTTAGACATACAGACAACATTTCACAATGATATATTGAGATATGATAAGCCTGAGTAGACTCAGTGAGTACTGAGACTAATAAACAATATGTAGCTGGCTGACTGAGATGATACAAAGGGCGGGCCGTACCCAACATCCGAAATAATATCGTATCAAAGCCAGTGCTTCCATTTGGTTAAGCTACCTGTTTATTTCGTAACCCGCTGGATGCACAATGTTGATGTTTATCTTCAGTTTTCCTTGCTTCCTTTGTTGTGTTTGGATGTATTTCGATTAGTCAAAGTGATGTTGGCGATTTGATTTAATAATATACCTATAAGTTAAATTTAAAACAGAGACGTGTGGTATGGACAACCAACGGATTTCCTTTCACTGTGGCCGTGTACTGTTTAAATACCCTATATTTACTTTAAATTATCTTTAACTTATGATCACACACTTTTCAGACACAATTATCATATACATATAATATATAATGTACAATTTTGTTTTCACCAATTTACTTTTTTTAGTGGCATTTTCTTATTAAACAAAGGTAGTCGCAGTGCGTCGCTACGAAACATTAATTTTTATTTACTCTTTGATCGAAGGTGATCTTTCCGTTGTCATTACAACATTATCAACTACACATAGGAAAAATAAAGTTACAGTAATGAAGTAGGAAATTATTCAAAAGACGTAGACGTGGCCTCGACATGTGCAGGAAAATCGATAGGTAAGGCATCACGATGAATCGGTGATGATTCCTCAACCAACTGTTATGTTTTGTAATTTGGTACCACTGGCATTTGACTGCCATCGGCAAAATGAGATGCACACAAAAATGGGTTGCCACATTGAAAAAACAAATAGTAAATCGAACAGATCTTAGAAAGGTTTAACATTGATAGGTGATGCTGCTATTCTCATGATAAGTCGAAACCAAAGAATCCTAATAATTTGCTAGGTACTTCACGATACGAAGAATTTTTAACTACAATACACGTATAGCATAACAAGCTGTGCCTGCCACCCACAGTGCAATTTAATTTAATTGGCGTGAATACTGTGAACTCTATTTAATAGGATTGACCATATAGATCTGAGGTCAACTTAAAATGGAAACAAATACTTCTTCATACAAACTTTCATTACTAGTTTATACCTTTGGGGGATGAATTTATTACCTTACGTAATAACAGAAATCTATGAGCAAAATATCAAGTCTTTATTCCCAATAGTTTGGGCTGTTCGTTCACATATCATATGGTTTCTTCTTTTATCTAATATAGATACATACAATTTATCGCC
>JWHW01033120.1:0-11320 GCA_000931545.1 Papilio glaucus | reverse complement strand
TCGAGAATTAGGTCACAATCGGCACTCATACGCCTTTTATTAAAGGTTTCAACTTTTTTTCCAATTCTCTTATCATGGATCACCATGCCAAACCGCCGCCATCAAACGGACGACGATATAGTACCGTAAAAATATTTAAATGTAACAAATGATGTGTTCAATTACCATTTTAACTTGTTTAAAATATTTAAGACACGTTTAAAATATTCTAATTTATGTAATACTGGCATATGATATCGAGCGAGAAAGAAAAATAAAAACAAGTAAGGTGAATGTACTCAACGGCTGATGTTACTTCCAATGACCGCATCGTCACAATAGAGGTCAAGGAACTTAGTTGGGGACAATATTTGACATTGTTTCATAATTATCTTTAACTTCATCGATTGTACGCAAATCATTGGTTCCATCTCTTTCTGAGTATCTAAAGAACAACCGTCCGACGCAACCTAATTCACTTAATACTAATAAATCAATATATTAGGAATTTTAAGGATCAAAATCAAAGCACTCATTCGCACTTGTATACTGTAGTCAAAAAGTCGACCAGTTTCTGCCTCTGCTAACATTCTTCCAGAACATATTTATTAAATAGCCATGTCTACAAAAAATATCGAATTAACTCTTTTATAAATTCCAGGAACTGTTATTTTTTTTTCATTAAGTATGCGGACGAAATCGCGTGAACTATCAATCGGATCCAATGTCAATATCGCACAATACGAGTAGATTATACAGGAACAGTCAAAGGTATGGGCGTTCGTTAGTAAACAAAGCGAATTTAACTGAATATTAATTAAAATCCTAACAACGACGTGCCAGCTCGTTAAATAGGTATAAACCCGTCACCGCTACCGTGCCTGATTTAATCACAAACAGTTCGCTGCAAAGGACTTGACTAATTACATGATCATTAAATTTCAAAATGAATTCATTTTAATTTCGAAATTTTGCTTCATGCAAATATATTGTGTCGATATGCCGTACCTTCTGTGGTTATCGAATGTCAATTATAAACTTTGTCTCAGGGATAATATGTTTATTTCATCCCTTTTAAGAACACTAGTATTATACGATAACACACGCATTCGTATTCTCTTTAACATTAAAGTTGGACAATACCTTCACATCGAATCATCTTGGACGAGACATCAAATCGAACTTGACACCTAGAATTGCCAACGCCGAGTTACGCAAGGGTTCAACCTAATATGGTTTTTAAGATTATATAGTTTTAGTCCCAGATTTAACTGGGCAACCTTTTTGTGATTTGTCAATGTGCATGTTATTTAACATATAATCGGCTCGCAAGCTGCGTGCGTGCATTTTATGTTCGTATGCCGTTCTTGCGCGCGAGCACTTTAAAGGCTTTGCAAGGAGTTGCGCTAAAGAGGTGCACCAAACAATTGCAGCACGAAAGTTGAGCTTGTGCACAAAGGGCGATGGCTAGACGCGGTATGAGGGTGGTCGCATGAAGCGAACAGACCCGACATCGGTGTGAGACCCGCGCTTGATTTTATTTCCGCGTACGTTAGTTTTTATTTTGAGATAACTAGTAAGATATTAATTAAAATTATGGTAAGCAGAATTATCATGATTTACATGAAATGCTTGAAGTAGACTAACAAATTAACATTAAGTATTAATACTGTATCCTTCTAAATGGCTCATCAATTAATGTATAATAACGAGACCATTTTTTCAGAAGTTCCTGTATTTTCCATCCGACCACACAAAATACATACTTGCAGCGCAGCACTCGTCCCCTTCCCATCTTCGCTTATCCCTCCCACCCCTTTCCTACGATAAGCTGGCAACGTATGCGTAAGGGCCCTAGTACACGCTAAGAAATTTCACCGTGTCTGCCGATAGGACTAATTCATCATGTACACGACTAGAATTTAGGCATAGGCGAAAATTCGTCGTGTCTTCAGACAAGATAAATAGGAACGAGTAAACGATAATATTATTAAATTACCTAAACCTCCTCACCTACACCGCCCCTCCCTTTACCGCAACAACACAGAGCACGTCGTGTCTAGCGCAGCCAAGATTTTTTCTTAATCAGTACCGGAGCAGTGTACACAGTTTGTGTGAAAACGAATTCTTGCAGGCCCGTGTACTTTTCTTAGCGTGTATAAGTAGCCTAACTGTTATGGTTGCTGCGTATGTTATAGCTAGCGGTGACCGTCTAATATAGGTCAAACTGCTTCTTCTTGTTTACAGCCTTCTACCACCAAGAGCAATGACTTTAGAGTATCAAGCCAGTAACCTGCCCCATAAATTCTCTTAACGGTTCTTTATTCTATTATATTAGCATAACTGACTACTAAAGCCATTCAGCAACGGCTCTTATTTACAATTTTCGAACAATCCGATTGTTGACCGATTTCTGTTCTTTGTTTTAATTTGTTTTTCTTGATAACTTGACAAGTGCTGTATTGTGCGGCCGCAATGGGTCAGTGAGGTCATTGTTGACGGCTGGTGGCCGAGCGGCGACCCCGAAGGAAACGCCATTTTTGTCATTGGAACGAATGTCGAGACAACGTCCCATTGTTGAACTTACTGTTCAATTCGCAAGGTCATTTTTACTAATTGAAAGTACTCCTTGAGCTATTGGGCTTATGCTACTAAATCTCAGCGAGCCCTTCAGTCTGTTTTTTACTTGTAGAATCAAATGCGAGTGTTTAAACCTTTTTTTTATATCCCTCGACCTGAAATCATCATCCTATTTTTATGAGGAAAGAATAGGCAGGGGAAGAGGACTCAAATTAGGCCTCCGGCACCTCACTCTTCAGACAAAACACAGAATACCTCCACTTCACGCTTGTTTTCTGTGAGGTCGTGGTATTTCACCGGTCGAGCCGGCACATTCGTGCATCAGTTGTTGTTGTTGCGGGCTCTACCACTGGTAAAAGTTTGCGTGCACTTTCTCAAAAATCGAACCCAGATTTAGACTCACTAACACGCAAAGAGGTGAGATTAGTGTAACAATTATATTTTCCCAGTCTAAAATATACAAATTGTGTAATATTTTTAAATTTGTTTGATATCCCTTAAAGCTTAATTCTGCTAATCGGAAATAAATGCTTGGTAGTGATAGTATTTCCTTAATAAGTAATGCAATGTCAACGCGCATCGTGGATTGCGGAAGTTGCATTAATATGCTGCCAACATCGGCGGCGGTCATGGCTTCCATGTTTATTTTCTCCATTTTATAGCTCATCATAAAATTTGTCATTCAGAAAAGCCTTGCAAATGAAAGACACAATAATCGATTTAAATGCGATTTAAAAAACACGCAAAGTCCCCATCAAATATTAAATAAGGTATGTGATAGAAAATATGATGAAGTGAATTTGTTTGAAAAGTTAGTAAAGAGAAAACATTGGCAATGCGCCACGGCGGTGTGGTTTTTTCTTGCAACAAACCCGATAAGAATGTTAATTTTCCTCACTGCTAACGCCCTTCTCTTCCAGGTTGCTAACATATCCAAATGTCGATTAACTTCAGACGGTTATTCAATCGGATAAAGTTCTTCAATTAATTGTTTTGTTAAACTCATGAATAAGCCAAGGCCACAAACTTCGTTAGATGCGCCTGCTGAAGATGGGAGGGGACCGTATAGTCAAGAAAGCGTATCTCGGAACCCCGATTGGCCACCTACCTGTCGGCCAGCCGAGATATCGCTGGAAAGACGCCGTGGAACAGGACCTCCAGTTCCAACAACTGGCAGGAAGTAGTGCAAGACAGGAAGCGATGACGTTCTCTTGTGTCGGAGGTCAAGATCCCGGGTTCGTGGTGCGACTAAAATAATTGTAGACCCACCTGTAAGAGCGAATGTGCCGGTTGAAGCCGAAGTAACACATCTTAAAGAAGACAGGCGTTATATATTTGTGTATTTCGCCTGGTGTGTGAAGCGAGGTATCCGAGCAAGCTTCATTCCCTGTTTCACATCAATTCTGCAAGTTATTATGGTAAGTAAGGATAGGCTTTAACATCAAATAGTATCCGATAGAAGCTGCTAATGAGTCGCCCTGTCCGGCAATCGGAATAGTCAGCGTGCGGTGAATGGTCAACCAATGATATCAAATATTCGTCCTCTATAAAAAAATCTATCTGTACTCTGTCGCCTCCAGTCTGCGGACTCTTTAAATCACTTCCTCAAGTCAAAGAGAAGACCGCCGTCCTTTTAGTGATGAACTTTATTCTTTTAAAATAAATAAATTTTAATTGAACATTGATTTAACAATCACATCGTCAAATATTTGTCAAATACTAACTTATTACAATGGTAGGTAAGCCGTTGTACTAATTCGAGGCTGTAATTCCAGTACCATTGTCCCCAGGGCATTCCATTTATACGCCCGCATCTATATCTCTTATTTTACTTGCCTAAGTTATCAAGTGGCATTCATACGGCTCAAATACATCGACATAAATGCCGTAAAGATTGCTACTGGTCATGAATATTCATTTTCGTTATAGGATTTGTACTAAGCACAACGCGATGCGGACAAACGACTCGCCTTTATGTGGAACTTAATACGAGGCCGAATAATAACTGTATATTTGTGTTTTGATATAAAAAAAACATCACCAAACTGCTGTACTTACAAAAACATATTTTACCTTTAGCACACAAACAGGAGTACAAGTTAACAAATCAATATTAAATGCTGAATTTCGCCGGAGGTCCAATTTCAGTTCTCTTCCCTTTCCCATCGTTTCCTGATAGGGATATTTAAATCACCCATTGTCGCTGATATATTTATGGAGGATTTTAAAGAGCCCTTCACACTGCATCTATAACGCCAAGGTTCTACAAGCGGTGTGTTGATGATACACAATGTCAACGTCGCCCATGGATACCTTCAACACCAGAGGAACTGTAGATGCGTTGCCGGCTGAGGAAAAGGTAGGCTTGCTAGGACCCTAAGTCATACTGGTTTGAAAATATCACTTTAGCTTTCATAGATGTTTTATTAATACAGAATCCCAATAACACCTTGTCACACACTGTGTTTAGAAAACAGACCCATACGGATAGATATTTAAACGGTGAATCACACCACCATCCATGACAGCTACCGTGGGAAAATCTTTGTTTAAGATAGGGATATGTGACAGCAAACATCTAGCAGCGGTGATAAAACATGTCAAGGGGGTACTTCTTGACAACAATCTCCACATCTCACGCCACGTCGCAGTGACCGAGTGAAGCCCACCACAGTTGAACGAGTGCCTGCTGTTTTACCTTATGACAGAGAAGCCACAGACAAGATTTGCTATATCCCGAAAAAGGCTTCAAACGAACATTCTACAAATATCTATCTATAACTAATTTTTTACCATCTGTCAAGTGTAATATCCCTCTGCAAGATGCCGGAACGTACAAGCTTCATTATAGGTGTGGACGCTCTTATACAGGACAGACAAAAAGACAGGTTAAAGAACACATAGCTGACCCCCGACCACAAAATAATGCTAGATATGATGTAGGTTAGAGATAAAGCTTGTGAGAAGAAGACCTTACTATTACTATTGAAATTATTAAACAGATAAACGACCATGCCACAAATTGAATTGACAACACTGGCTGCATCATCTTTTACAATTGCGTTAAACAAATATATGGCCGTGAATGTTTATTATTTAAAATGATATTGTCCTCAACAATTTATAATATATTTTAGTATTGAAATATAGCACGGGAGCCGACAATGCTAAACTTGTATATCCTGGAGCATCATTGGGCCTTATTGATTTTAAAGATGGTAGAAAGAAAAGAAAGGTTATATGACTTTTTACTTTTAGCGGTGTGGAAAGGGTCTACTTTTTTTTAGAATTTTTGTTATCACGTTACTTTTGAGTATTTTCTTATAAAATCCTGGTGAAGGTTTTGTCAAACAGCTTTGTAATCACCGGACTCCTTAGCACGGCGCTCAAATGGTCAGGTTATTAAAATGCACACTTATTAGTATGAAACCTAATGCTACCCGCATGTAAACCTAGTGGGTTTTTTTACAAATTTAATGGACTGGTTTATGTTACTTAATACGGTCCAAGATATGTAAATCAGACGCGCTCGACAATGTACAGAAATCCCCGCTTCGGCTCCCTTACCACAGTAGGTTATTTAATTTGCAGCACCGAATCCAGTAGTAGAAAGCAAGTGCGCGCTTACCCTTCATATAACCCGCTTATAACAGTGGTAGAGCCCGCAACAACAACATCTGTTGCACGAATGTGCCGGCTCGACTGGTGAAATACCACGACCTCACAGAAAACAGGCGTGAAGAAGAAGAACTGCGTTTCGTCTGATGAGGGTGGTGCCGGAGACCTAATTTCAGTCCTCTTCCCCTTCCCACCCTTTCCTCATAAGGATAGGATGGGAACGGGAAGAGGATTGGTCGGGGAGGGGGTTAACGGGGAAAAGGAAATATCCTTATTCCTGTCTATGCCCTCCTCTGTCCATTAAAGGTAGGCAACGCATCTGCAACACATTTGCTTGTTGTGGATGTCTATGGGTAGCGTTCACTAAACATCTGGTGATCCGCTTGCTCGTTTGCCACCTGCTACCATAAAAAAAACCAATGGGGTAGACAGTAACAGTAGACACTATGAGCGGTAGTCGGTCTATTGTGAAACATTGTCCGACCAGCAATCCGGTGGGCGCGTCTCTAAACATCCTACATCTGTTGTTAAACAATGCTACTTCCGCAATTAGTCATTTATAATACAACGGCTAGGCTATGATTGTTAACATCGTTACTGTGTAAGCTAACTAGTAAATACAAACTGTCAAACTCATCTATATTTTTATTATATGTTATAATTTTAGAATAAGCTAGTTACCCGTCCCAGCTTCGGACGGCTAGCTAGCATAGTATGTTCAATCTGTCATGTCACATACCAGCCAACAGTTATTTCAACAATTAACCTTATATATTTAAACCAATTTATATAAAATATTAATGAACTATAAATGTAAAATACGTAAGTAGGTATGGTTTTTATTTATTTATATACTTTTTACGGACTTAATCATCCGGTAAAAATATCTGGTTTAGAAGTTATACAACAGACAGACAAATTAATTTTGCATATAGAAGCAAACGGGTTGAGGATAGCCTAATATTAAGTGACCAACGACCCCCATAAACATCTGCAACGCCAGAGGAACTCCAGTTGCTTTTCAGATAGGAGTACTCTATCTTTTTGACGCAGTTTACGACGTTATACCGCTGGGGACAGACCATTCCACGGCGCAGTTGTGCGTGGCAAGAAATAGCGCGAAAACTGCACGGTAGTGCCAACCATTAAGATGGTATGGAAGGTACTTGGAACTGTCAAGCGATGACGAAACTCAGCAGGAGAAACCCAAGAGATACAAGTTGTCTTCGCAGTGCCAGAGGATACGTTGTTTTATACAATATACAGATAGAAAATACATCTTAATTATATCGGCTAATAGCCTATAAGCAGAATTGCTTGCTACGTTTTGTAAAGAATAATAAACGAATTTCATGAAAAAGAGCAACAGAACATTTCTTATATAACTTTTGCCAAAATCACACATCAAAATCCTTCTACGAAAATCTATATATATTCTATATATGTACATTTAATAAAAATGTAACTGATCGCTGTCTGTACATGGAAGATATTTGAGAAAAACTATTATTGGGAGCCTTCATAAGCGCAATAAAACCCAAGACAATGATTATTAGAGTTCTTGTCTGTTTGTCTGTGCGTTTGTTACCGCTAATCTCAGAAACAGCTTAACCGATTTGCGTGCTGTTTTCACTAATGTATTGTTAAGCTTTATTTAACATTTAGTGTTTGTTTTATCTCAATCAGTTTATAAATAAAAAAGTTATATCAATTTAAACAACCATGCCAAACATTTGCTCGATAACAATGCTATAAAATAGAGTACTATTATTTATGTCTATTAAGTGGTTAATATCATTTCGTTTAAGTAAAATTGCAGGGCGGGTGAAACCGCGGGAATAACTAGTAATTAATATGTACCTTTGAGACTGATCCGTCTTAAACATTCAAAGAATTGCTCTGCTATTTATTATGAAAGTAGGAGCCGGATTGAGATCACTAGCGCCACGGATTTATGTTATATGGGCTCTACGCCATGTTTCTTACTAACTAACCTTTTTAAAATATATATACATAATAATCTTTACATGGACATTTTTTTTTACTTCTTAGAAATAGATAATATTTTTTTCTTTATTACCTATAAGATGTAGCTTAAATTTATCTGCTGTTATGCAGTACAGCTCAATAACTTTGTGTGCAATTTATTAGACTTTAAAAAAATACTATAATGGGCGGCTATATCGCCTGCACTAGTTCAGTTAATCGCGCAGTGTTTTGACGCTGCTTATATCAGGTATTATTGCTATTTATTTTTGGCAGGCGCGTACAGTTTTGCAACCACATATGCACTGACATGTTTTTTTTTATGGAAGAAGGTGGCAAACGAACAAGCGGATCACCTGATGTTAAGTGAGCGCTGTCCATCTTGTTCGCAACAAGCAAGTGTGTTGCAGATGCATTGCCTACCTTTATTGACAGAGACAGGAATAAGCATAGACAGGAATAAGCTCCTCCCTATAAGGACCGACCATAGCAAGGCGTTGCATGGACTTGCCCGATCGATCGTGTGTGATAATAAAGTACTTTGATTACTTGCGTCATTTGATTATAAATTTGGTCTATAACAAGTCTGTTTCTACGTTATTGCTAAGCTTACAAGATCTAAAGTCGTGTGGAAAGTCAATTAATTGCAATCTATTATTACAATATTCTTTGTATAATTCTATCTGATTCAAATCTTTTATCCCCCAAACTATTTTACTTAGTTTATTGTTACAAGTAGCGACCTCTTTTTTCTTTTTTAAATACATTTAAGTTACACGTTATTTCTAATGGGAAATGGTCTGACGAAAATACATCGTACAGAATTCGAGCATGCACCGCAGTCTTCGACGACGGCGGCGCTATCCCCAATACATTCCCTACATTCAGGTAAATTTTCCGGTGCGTCTGTCGGCATATAGACTGAACACTAACAAACACAGATCTGCTGATTTAATTTTAACAGCCGCTAGGCGTACACTATTGTATTTAACTATCGACGTTTGTGTAAAAATAACGCCACAATACTGCGACCGGTACGGCCGCCCGCGAAGAATACTTACTCTGATGAGTGTTACGCAGTTGCAGAAATTTGTATCACAGGAAGAAATATGTAGCTTATAGCAGAATTAGTATCGGATGCTGAATCTGCTGTTTTGCGAAAGCATATATAGCTGGTCTTTTTAACATTAAGAATCATAGATAGGTTATTTTGGAGCCAGACAAGGACACGAGACATACCCAGCTCAGCCTTTTGTAAAGCTTCACGCCACCCTTGACCATCAAATATTATAACAGTATCATCTGCATAACATATGATTTCAGAATTTCCAATTTCTGTATCATGGATGTCATTAATATAGACTGTGAACAGGGTGGGCCCCAAGATACTTCCCTGCGGAATTCCGAAATCAATAGTTTGTGAGCTACTCAAACTTTGGCCGATCCTCACACATTGCTTCCTGCTTGAGAGATAGCTCATGAACCAATCAAAAGCGACGCCCCTTATATTAAATAGTTATTTATATTTAATGCCAACTTCTTATACCAGCTTTGGTTTGGGAAGAGTATGTTTTGGCACTTCTGTGTTATTAATATACTCAGAACCATGTCTTAGGGCTTTGGCTCTTCGATAATGGGAATTTGGCGTCTTAGAGGTGAACTAGTGAAGGACAATATAGCGACGTGTTATGGTTATACGGGTTGTCTGCGGCACTCTGCGCCTAAGTGTCTATGCAAATCATAGGCACGCTATACATTATTGACAAAGCAATCAGCTTTGTCAATAATGTATAGCGTGGTGGTTTAATGAGTTGTCTGCGGCTCTCGGCGCCAGACCATAATGCTTATTGTCTGTAATACATACATCTTCTAGTGGACCTTTGCCCTGGGTCGATGAGTTGTCTTGTGGCGGTTACTTGAGTAGTTCATAACAGTATAGACTTATCGTATGGTTCGGGTTGATGGGAGGTTTTTGTTCAGATATTGTCGTTCGCTGCGATATCTCGTGCGCGCCTTGGGTGGTGTATGGCAGTGTTCTTAGCATTGCTGGGTGTACGTTAGCTCAATGGTTTTGTATTATATTATTACGCTTATCTACCTTATCTTTGTCAAGTTGGGTCACTCTATTACGAGATTGAAGACTGTCTGACCTCTCATGCTTTTAAACATTAATTGACGGCCTGTAAAGTGTCTCAATTGAAATATTGATGGCGAATTGTTGATGGGTAATGCAAATTTGATGGAACCCCACATTTTACTCAACAACAAGTTCTATATCGTTTGCCTAGCATTCTATGTGACTTGTGAGATATATATTTTACGAGATATAACAGATTTGTGTGATATGTATTAAAAAGGAATAAGATAATACTATTTGACTCATTTACACTATATTAATTGATTAATGTCAAATCTCAGTATTTCTTTTTAAGTAGTATTTGGCATTATTATATTCTCTTTAGTTAGTGGTGGCCAGTGGTATCGGCTAATAAGCCGAAAGAATAAGCGTTATGATGCAAGGTGATGGCACGATCCGCTACTAAACGCACTACACGGTTCATTGTCATCCCATTGTGTGATTTGCTAAAAAATGAAAAGTGTTATAATGCCTTATATAAATATGTTGAAAATACCGTGGGTGCGATTTAAATGAAATCAATGCACAGTGAAAATACACGTATTAAAAGGACTTGACCCGAAAATAAGACTTGACTTAAAGGTCTTATTACCAGACCATAAAATCTTCATAAAAAAAAAGAAAGTTCGCTACTCTTTGACAGTGACGCGGACTATATATACACTCTGTGGCGGCATTTTATTTTACTGTGTGCGACGCAAGCGACGTTTGACGTATTGCGGTCGGCACTGTTGAAGTATTTATATAATCTATGTTATTATCTATGTAATTAAATTCGCGCCTTCCAGTTTCTTTTGTCTATGTTCTTTTTTTCTCTCTGCTCTGTGAACCGTAACAAGTATGAGTTGTACTATTCAAAGTATTCTGATAAAACATTAATATAACAATTAATACACTACAAAAGTATTTTAATTGTAACAGGTTATGGGCCCAGTAAGCCCTAATATTAAAATTATAACTTTATAATTGAAGGAAGCCGGCAAATACTTAACCTCAACTCGAGCCCTAAACCACGTGTTA
>JWHW01033108.1:335968-347515 GCA_000931545.1 Papilio glaucus | reverse complement strand
ACTCAGGCAGCACTCGTAGAGCGGTTTTTACGATGCGAGACGATGCCCGCCGGCGGGCAACCGCAGACCGCGCCATTCTACTTGTTGCTCACCGGTGCGGTGAACCGCAAACGCACGCGTTGGGCACACGTGAAAATCGCTCTGTGACGTCAATTTAATTTATTTATTTAAAAGACACACATACAGTTTTTTTTTCTCATTACATCTACACTAACTTGTAAACAAATACAATAACTAAAAATTCAGTTTTCTTTTAAATATTGTTCCACTCACATAAATTGCGTTATCAAGTAGATCGGGAGAGGGGAGAGCCCTCCTCTCCACGTATCATCACTCATAATTTACTGTTGTGTCTTAAAATCAAAATGTGTACCTAGGTCCAAAAACTGATAATTACCTGTACGATGTAGGATAAAGGTCAACAAAGTATGAGGAGACGACTCCGAAGACCATGGCGGTGGTGAGGAAGATATAAAAGAAGATGAGGCCGGATATCGGCTCGCCCGTGTTGTCGATGACGAACGCCGCAGCCGCCGCCACCAGCAGGATTGTGATAGATAACACCTGACAAACGAATAACAATAAATAAGTAATAGTAGAACGAAGTAAATAAAAAAAATATTTTTTTAATACCATTTTTTTTCTATTTTTCAGAACATACATCATTTAACATTGGGTCGAAAGTGAGATAAAAGCAACACATTAGGATAACAATTATTCGTCCCTGTCGAAATGCGACAAAATATTTACTAAACCATAGATCAATCCCACTTCTGAATTTCTCTTCAGTTCGGGTTTATATAAAATAGGAAAATAACAACGACATAGAATATAAGCTCCCGTTTCGTCGAGTTTGTGTTATACGAAAAATAATTCGTTATAGAACTAGACTAGACTTTTAGCTTGTAATCCATACAAAGTAAAAGTCGCCCGACAAATGGAGAAATTTCAAAAAATATTTTTAATAATAGAAATAGAATCCAAAACGTACAAATAAAACTTATAATAGATACATATTACTGTTAATAACCTGAATATGGCTTTCCTTGTTTGGTAATATGATATAATTGATGGTTTACTGCTTCAAGAGGATTAGGTCATGGGACAGGTAGAAAAGTACTAAAACAAGTAAGGTTTACCTTCCGCCTTCTAGCGCACTGCGAGATCAGCGCGTTGAGCAGGAAGAAGGAGAGGCCGTGCGCGCAGCCCGCCCAGATCGTGTTGTCCTCGATGCTGCCCGAACACGAGGCGCCCTCCTGGAAAAATACAAGTTTTAAGTAAACAAAGTAAGATAAAAAAAATAGTTTATATATTTTACTATATGTAAAAGTTAATATCCCTTAGGTTCTTGATTTATAATCAATTTATTTTACAGTACAAATCTTAGGAGACGTACCCGTACTACGTGACTTGTTTAGGGGAGCGGGAGATCTTTAAAACACCACCCTTTGTCCCAGGGGGAGTGGGGCTTAGCTTAGGCCGTATAAATATAAGCCAAATCAAAAATTTCAAATCAAGCAAAAAATATTACGGGTACGACGAAGATGAAGATTCTTGCAATCACTCTGTTATTTTTACATGTTTAAAGCGCAATTTATCACCACGTCAAAATGGTGTCGAGCTAGGGTCAAGTTAACAGCTTAAGAGGGTGCTAAGTAGTGTATAGCAGCTACCTATACTTACGCTCTAAATTCGTGATCAATGTCAAACGTAAGAAATGTACTTAATTCCAACACCTTTGGTATATTAATTCGATCGTGTCCGGCGACGACGGTGCTGTTGTCGTCGCCGGCCGCCCGGAACAGGTCGCAGAAGCCCATGCCGTCGCTACTGCTCGCGTACGACGTGAAGAACACGTTCAGAATCGTCGGCAGGATGATCGCAAAACTGTTGTTACTGAAACACACAATGTAAGTCAATACATAATGTTATCATGTAATGAAATCGCTAGCACGCATGGACAGGCTAAGAGATGGAATGCCGGGAGACAAGGGATATTTATGTCGAAAAAATAATTAGCAATATTGGTGAGACTTCGGTGAGAAGATGATATATTTAGAGTGAATAGGCTAATGCTAAATTAGTGAATAATTTTTTATCAACGGGTGGAATTGTGGCATAGTGTGTGGTGAGAACTGTTTGTTCAATATAAAAACTGTTTTACTTTGCCCCCCAACAGATAGGTATAGCCTTACTAACCGTATTGGTAATAGCCATACGCATGCTTACGCTATGTAGATGACGAAGGTGAGGTAGTAGAGCAGCAACGTGCGCCACAGCAGCGGCGGCTGGAAGAGCGGCGCGATCTGCGTCCAGAGGGAGCGCAGGGAGAACTCCGGCACAACCTCCTTGCTGCCCTCCTCCAGGTAGATCTCCCTTACCTGCAGCACAATTTAAAAGTGTCGTGGTACTCAGATATTGGCAGTTTTTTGTTATCAATATGGTTAACAAAGGAATATTTATTGCTTCTACACGGGACAGGAAATTAATGGCAAGCACATTATTAGTACCAGATTACCTTAGAGAAAAGGAAAAATTTAAGTTACAAAATTTTACTGTAATATTTTTTTACTTTGCCTAATAAAAAGAAATAGATGTATAGGAATGATATTATGTAAAAGGAAAGCACAAACCGGTAGCTATTTATTAGGCGATAGATGTTAGAAAATTAGAAACATCGCACAGAAGTTCCTAAAATTTAAAATAGATGGCGCTAATTTGGAAACAAGTTTTTGAATTAATTTTTCAATATAGAAAGCACTTACAGGAAAGTTTTCAGGCTTGCCACCGTTGCCAACGTATATCCTTTTCAAAGCGTCCACAGCCTCCTGGCTCCGGCCCACGTTGGCGAGGAATTTTGGACTCTCGCTAAAGAAGTACAGAAGAAGGGCGCCAACGCCCAGCGGCAAAGCCATTACCAAGGTTAGCAGACGCCATGGACGGTACACTATGCCCAGCATCGGGATAGAGAAGTCCAACTTGGTGATGAAGTAGCCCCATACTAAAATAAAGTGTCTATAAAAATTTGTGGAGAGGTTGTAGACAATCCTTACGACAAGACAGCCTAACAGTAGGCACTTGTGCTTCTATCTGTCATAAAAACGAACGAAGCCAGAAGATGCATCTCCATGGATAGATGTTTCAATGCATTAGCAACACGATTCTATACATTAGCTAGTAAATATCACCGATGACAGTAGACTTCAGAGATAAACGTGTTAGACAGAATGATAGTAAGGCACTAATCTCTTCGATATAAGTTCTCCTAGGGCGATATAAGGAGCACACATAACCAACGAGCGTGTACGCGTAGATGTATGAATGTAGAAGACGCGAGAAAGGTGTGCCATGATCGCGCCAAATGGATATACATGATTTCTGCCTACCCTCTGGGTTACGTGCGTAAGCGCATATTTATTTATGCGGGATGGACTGGTTGCTCCACCGACAAGAGTAAAATAGTTCTTAAATTTGATGAATTTCAAGGTGATCTACGTACTGTAATAGAGAGTGGGTGTGAGCATGAGCGCGCTGGTCATGAGCAGCATGTAGCGCGCGCGCGACCTGGAGTTGCAGCACTCGCCCAGCAGCGCGTACGTCGCAGACTCCGCCGCGCTCGACCTGCACGTACAATTATCCTAATGAAGATTCTTGTTTTAGACATTACTTCAACATCATGTCCACCGCACTTGTCTCGCCAGGATTGGAGACTCGCTTGGAGTTGCAATAGAAGGGTAGGTCTGGACTGATCCATGCTGATAATAACATGAGGAGGGGCAATGTATTCCTTTTGGATTTATATTATCTTCATTTAAGGCGCGGGACATAATATGTTCAGATAGATTGGATTTATGTAGACAATGAGATAAATTGCACACTTGCCATCTTTTCCGTATTAGAAATGAATGGGAAAGGGAAGAGGAGTAAATAAGGACTCACATCATTCGTAGCACGAAACGCAGAATACTTCTAGTTGACGCCTGTATTTCAACGGTCGAGCCCATTCGCGCAACTGATGTTGTTGTTGCGGGCTCTACCACTGTTAAATACTACTTACTAATCTTACTAATATGATGTCTCTTTGACATAATAGAATCAATTTGTTGTAGCTATTTAAATCAGTATCACGAAGCTCGTCAGCCGTCGACGAGGTCCCTGGAGAAATGTAGAATAACTTATGATTATTTAGGAATCTTCCTAAAAACTGGGATTTAATCTTCAAGTACGTGTACACTAACATGATGGTATCGAACTTATCTAAATGGCACAAACTAATGCCTATGACAAAAACAATGGAGATATCATAAAGCGTGTCAATGAGATTGTCAGCGAGACGTGTCCGTCGCGACGACGCAATCTAATCCGAGCTGATCAGCTGCAAGTGACAGGAGAAGCCGCGCACGAGACGATTGTTTTAACACGGTTCAAATTAAACAAAGAACCGACCTGTTAAAGTTGACAGGCATTTAGAAATCAATAGTTATCGGACGGATTGTGATAATGCTGCAGTCTGAGTCCCACTACTAAGAAATTCGTGTTATTTTTTATGTTCCTTTCTTAACTATGAGATGAGTTGTATGTCTGTCCGTGATATTCCACTCTACTAGATCTAATAATGAATTATTTAATATTGATGTAATGGCAAACTAATAGGTACTGCTCGGAACAGGTTTATGGGTAAGAGGCAGTCGCAGAAATTTTATTCGGTATTTGTTAATGCCACACGCTTTATTTGCGTGAAATTTATATATGTCTTCATTAATTCGCAAGTTACTATTGAATTAATGAATGGAACAGATAGTATAAATAATGTACTAACTATATTTTTTAACACAGATTATAATTTTTCTTTAAATTTGTTTTAAAAATCTAGCAGTTTATCGGCCTACCTGGAAACACGTACAACTGTAATGAAAAACTTTTCGATTGTCGCCTTGTGACGCGAAAAAGCTTTGTTATTTCTGCGCTTAACTAGACTTCATTGTTAATGTATGGCTTCAATATTAACTTTATTTTTAGTTAATTTGGAAGCTATAACAAGCTAAATAGATTTAAAATGTACTTAAGCTAAAAATGACTAAATATTTGTTATATTGCATACTATTCTCGCGCGGGTAATCTTAATTTAGCTTTTGTTACAAGGTTGGTGATCATTTGGTGATACGCCAGTCACGACTTCGTTTAGGATGTTTTTATAAATTGTCTTGTTACTATTTTTCGCTGTGCAGAGTAGTACTTACATAGCGGAGCTGATGAACCTGAGCGCGGCCAGCACCTGCCAGTTGGGCGCGAGGCTGCTGCACGCGGCGCTGACGAAGCTACCGCACATGGCGCACATCAGCACCAGCTTGCGGCCGCGCGTGTCCGACAAGTAGCCCCAAGGGTACGACATGACGATTATACCTGACAACATATTTTCATTATATAACCTTATTTTTTCGCATACCTAAGTATTTTGCCGTATTCTTGTCTTCCATTCAGTGCTGTATAAACGAATATCATAAAGCATTAATTTAGATTAACAAATAGAAGAAAAGACTTAACTATGTACCTAATTTTGCAATATCAAATACTTGAAACGTGACAGCGTAAAGTGATAGCGCCTCGCAAAACTTTATCGCGTACATTGTTTGAACACTTGTCGATCTATAAATCTCATATCTCTATATTCAATAAGTAGTATCGCTTGTAGTATAATAAGTATGATGCGCTAGACCAGGGGTGGGCAACCTTTTTGAGAGTGCGTGCCAAAATCAGCCATGTCTCTGACACAAACTTTTTCCACGTGCAAACCATTTTTTTAACACAAGGAAAGTAGTTTTTTTTTGTCTGCGCTTAGGGTAACCTATGCTCTTGCGTGCCAGAGACAAGTCATCGACGTGCCCAGTTTGGCACGCATGCCAGAGGTTGCCCACCCCTGCGCTAGACGGTCAAAACATTCGGCAGTAACCATTATGTCTAAGACAGTTTTTAAATCATTTTTATCTTCTTTGTAATTGAACATTTGTCATTTAACACATCTCAGCTGATCAACGATCATAAACATATAAATGAGCAAGGTCAAACCTTACACAAAACAAAACAAATGATGGCTTAATGATGCATTGTTGGGACAGTCAAATCATTGGCCCTCGTGCTATAAATAAGACGTAATTTCTTCTAATGGCAATACAAAAACATAAACAAAAAATATACGGAAACTGTACTGACAATTTTAGTAAAACATTCTATACAAAGTTGCTCAAATCAGACCGCTTCGGAGATCAAGTCAGTAATACGTTATTACAGTAAAATTGTAAGCGGAGTGTCCGTCAACTGGGCCACGTGCAATACAATATTTAAATCTTATGTACATTTGTTTTGTCTAAGAGTTCATAAAAATTGTGAATACAAAAGAAATTTTCATTACAGAGGTCCACAAATGTAAATAAGAAAGGATAAAACAGTTCACCTTATTTAATACGGCTATCTAAATCTTGTACTGTAAGAAAAATTGTCAATGAAGGTTCATATTTTGTGATCATACCAAGAGAAATTAGATACTCAAGTGAACACTTATATACTTTTCCATTCGGCTAAACCACTTGAAAAATACTAATAACCCCTATTCTTTAGACACTTCAAACATTTTACAGTAATAAACAGCCGGGGCATTTTCATTGTTCTAAAATTTTTCTTTAGTATTCGGAAAACATTTTCTTGAGTGACTGCGGTTAGCTTATCTTCGCCTCATCGTCAAAACTCTACGGTTCCCTTTTAAATTCAGAAAACCAATTAAAACAGTTGTATGTGGTCACACAGTCTCACCAAAAGTTCAAAACATTGTTTATTTTTTGAACCTTTTATAATGTCATTAAATCAATAATACGAAAACCACGTCGAGTGAGCTCCATTGTTGCGCAAATTCCCGCCAAATTCAACGTAAGCCCAAACCAAAAACACTACTAAGATTTTCCGAGTGTTCCTTTTTAAATTTTTAAGTAAATAACCAGCTTTTACAATGGTGTGTAACTTGCCAGTATCAATCAAATGACCACAGAGTATCTAATTTCTTTAGCATGACCCTCGTTGATATTAGGACAGTCATTAACAGAAGAATTTCATACCGAGTCAGGTGGCAAAGGAGCAACAAGTCTTATGTGTTCAGCTGTGGAATACGTCTTCATAACTTTGTAATTATTTGTGTAAATAATGTGTTTTTACACGAGGTAAAATGGCAGTGCGCTGTGTCGACACGGCCTACGCGCAAGTCCTTGTCTGTTGCGGTGATAGCTCCGACTTTATAATTATTGGTTGTTACACTGTATTTATATAAATCTTTTTATTAAACGCATTGCTTAACAAAAAATTAAATACAAAATCGTTTTGTATACATAACAGTACATATCAAACGATGCTGATACTATATGGAATTTACTTTCTTATAGATTTAGTATATGTTCATTCCTTTTTCTAAATCGCATAGGTGGATAATTTAGTTAAACCGAAAAAAGAAGTCAATAAATAAAAGTCACCTGCGAAAGGCATCGAGGATAAGATGCCAATCTCCTTGATAGTCATGCCAAGGTCGCAGGTGGCGGCGGTGGCGATGATGCCAAGCCCGAAGATATCGATGCCCATGGCGATGATGATCATGAAGCACGCGAACAACAGGCCGTAGTTGTACCTGCCATGACCTGTACCGCAAATATAGCTTTAAAAAAAACCTATCGAATTGATAACCTCCTCCTTTTTGAAGTCGGTAAAAAAAGAATTCATATAAATAAATAAAAAAACAAAATAACTTACACAGATTATAACTTACTACGAGAATCTAAATTCTGTATTATATTATATACGATAAAGCGAATGATTCTGAATTAAAGCCTTCGGTAAATATGTCGGTAGTGTAAGTATAAAGTTAAAAGTGACGAAAATAAACATTTTCCTTCCAGAAGATCTGGTACGAGACCACGTGACGCGCACGTGTTACAACATCATCTGAATTCCGTAACGACGCAAAATTAGCATCATAAAGAAATGTATATATTATGAGAATACATTTTAGTTTAGTTCGTCTATTATCTTTCGAGGCTTAAGGTGGAGTGCCGTCAATGATCTAAGCCAAGGCTAATGTTTATCTTGAAATAAAGTTATAAAAATCCTGTTAAAATCTTTTAAGGAAATTCCATCACGTAGAAACAATGTGGTTTTTATTTCAGCCAGAAAGAAGTTTTAGTTAGGGTTTATGCCTTTCGTCCGATGACTGAGGCGCCACTGGCTTCATCCTTTACTCCTAACTTTTCCTTATCCAGTCTACTTTATTTCAACTCCCCTACAAAAATGCTGGCAACACCTCAGTCAGTCATCAATCAGAGTATTAAGCTCGCCAAACAACAATTAGTCATTAACAGGTAGGTTTAATTACGTCTAAAGCCTCATACACAATGCAGCCAGCCGTGCACCGCGCAGTCAAAAATATGTATAAAAAACAGTATTCATGCGCACTACTGTGCCAACCTTAACGTGATATTTGACGCAGTTTTAACTGTAGATGACCACAGGAAAGAAGCTTCTCGTAAGAAATAATACAGCAGTAGTATCTGATGTATGATTCTTTGGACGATGCTGACGACTAAATAAAATATGCGCTCACGCTCGTAACCCAGGGTAGGCAGAGATTAAAGATTTTCATTTGGCGTGATCCTGGCACACCTTTCTTGCTTCGTCGTCCCCTGCCAACGCTGCTACGGTGTGATAAGGTGGCAACCGAGCGAGCGGATGTTAAGTGAACGCTACCCATAGACATCCGCAACAAGCAAATGTGTTGCAGATGCGCTTTTTCCTTATAACGCTATTTTTAATAATATTATTCAAAGTCACGCCTAACATACTTCTTAAATATCGCATCTCATTATTGTACATAGTTTTAATAAAAGTAGGCTTCCTCAAAATATCCTTCACCTCAAAGCACGTGGACTTAAAACGGTCGCCACTTCCGAGGCCGTGCAGCGTACGAATTAACGTTTTCCTTATATTAACAAAGAATTATGACAATCTTTGTGTCAAGTAATACAATTATTTGTTGATATTAAATTTTTTTTAAAAAGGAATTACGTTTAGGTTTAGGTTAATCGATATACAATAAATATACACTCGACGACGCTATAGTGGTATTTAAGATCGTATAAAAACACTTTTCACAGTTTAGAAAGTATTCAAATACACAATTAATTTTAAAGTTTTTAGAATAAAATGCAGGCGATACGCGCGTGCACGGAAACCGGTTTATAACGTAAACATCACAATGCGTCGTGTTTAACAACAAACAGTTCATTGGACGCGGATTTAGCGCCGCCCTGATATATTTCGAATCTCTTTAAAAACAGAAATGGTCGATGTACGAAATACTATAATTTGTTAACTTGGATGGATCCAAGACAGTCAGGACAGTGAGGAAGGCGTACTCATATGTCCTACAATAGATAAAATACTATTCCTTTTAGTGTTTTCATATCGATCCTTAATGAATAAACCAAATTGTATATTTTAACCGTCTTCTACATGTAGTTATTTATCTCGACAGTCAGTTTGTTTTAATAAACAACAATTTTTTATAAATAAATTAAACTCACCTGTTAAATCTAGTGCCTCCTCGTAGCCGACCTTGTCAACAGCCTTGCTGACATGACCCTTGTCTTGCATCTCCACGTCCTCCGATTTCACATAACTTTTATTATCTATACCCATGTTTACAGTTTTCGTAAACATTGAGAAAGAAACAATGGCCGCAAAAAAAATTGGATTTTAATTTACTTTTACGAATTTGTCATTTTTAAGAAGCGAAATGTGTTCGTTTAACAATACGGCCAGCGTCTCACGACACGATGGCTATACTGATTTCGTCTCGTGCTAAGATTGTAGTGTAGTTATCAACAGATGTGTTTTAAGGCTCAACACTTTTGGGTGTCACACGACACGTGCAGGTCGTGTGTTCGATGGCTTCTCTTCGTCACAGTTGTAGATCGTTTTTGTAATGAACTGATAACAATTCTCGTTACAGCGTGTCAATTGAAGGTCGTTCGGTTTCTTGTTTTTTCGTTATTCCATAAATACTTATTTTAGTTTCAATGTTTTTATCAATGACCACTTGCTGTCCTTGAACAAAGTAATTTGCTACCGGTATTATGCGAATGGCATAAAGATTTTAAAGAAATTATGAATAAAAAAATGTTTTTGCACAGCCTTAGTCGTCTTCGTTAAATAACTCGTTAACAACCTTATTTATAATCCATTTCATTACTTGAATTCATTAAATATAAAACAAACATATCTCCGCGGTTTCACCAGCTGCTGCATCAAAAGACACCAGCTAACGCTGAACCCCATTTAATACGATTAATCATATAGATTTAAGGTCAACTTACATTGGATTATAATTATTTCTCCAGACAATAAGTGGAGAAAGTTAAGGTTGTATTTTTCAGTTCAAGAGCAATATAAAGTTGGAGTCGCACTCTTCTCAATGGTTCAGAATTATTTTAATTATTCTTAGATAATCAAACCATTGTTAAAGCGTTATATATACTGCATATAACAGGGTCCGCTACAGAGCCTTTCGAGCATACTAATCGGCAGTAACACTGTCGACCGCTAGTCGTAACGCAAGCCACTTTACGATTAGCGGGTCGTCAGGTATTCTAACAAAGTGCTACTTAGGTTATCTAATGTATTGTTTCTAGTACCTAGGCTTAGGCTACTTTAACTACTTTTACTTTTACTAATCTAAGCGAGGGTAACCAACTCCTTGTGACATTCAATTCATGTTTTTTTATGGTAGCAGTTGGCAAACGAGCGAGCGGATCACCAGATGTTTAGTGAACGCTACCCATAGACATCCACAACAAGCAAATGTGTTGCAGATGCGTTGCCTACCTTTAATGGACAGACTACATCCTGTCCTTATGAAGAAAGGGTGGAAGGGGAAGAGGACTGAAATTAGGCCTGCGGCACCTCACCATCAGACGAAACGCAGAGTACTTCTACTTCACGCCTGTTTTCTGTGAGGTCGTGGTATTTTACCGGTCGAGCCGGCCCATTCGTGCAACAAATGTTGTTGTTGCGAGCTCTACCACTGTTAAAATGTACACATGTATGCTACCGTAACTGCACAGTTATGCAAGTGACAGTGAAGTAATGAGAGCAATAAGGTAATCTCGCTTTGGATTTGCTGTAAAAGTACCTTCATATACATCTATTTTGAAATATCGTTATGTATCAAATATAATTATTATTTATGTTATATGCTTGTTATATCATTTGATATCCGTTTATATAATCAAATAAATTTGTACATGTTAGTAGGATGACCTTGTAGAACGGATATAGACCAAATTAATGACATTAAGAGGCGATATGTATAAGTAGTATCCGACGAACTCGAATGTATATGGATGTAAACGAAGCAATAGAGATGTGCAAGGAGCGTCTTAAATTTAAATTCGTAATATCTGCCTACACCTTTGGGTTACAGTTGAGAGTGCTTATTTGTTACAGTTATAGTGGTAA
>JWHW01033108.1:320675-335228 GCA_000931545.1 Papilio glaucus | reverse complement strand
TACAGTTACAGTGGTAAGTATGTGACAAGTCCGGTTCCTTCCCGTGACAATTTTAAATAGACTCGTTAGACATTAAACATAATATCTTAAACATACATAAGTCGTGAACATCTTCAGGGGACATAGTAAATTTAATAGATTTATGATTTGGTAAATTTAGTCCCTTGCCGCCAAAATTTGGTACGAAAAAGGAAAATAGGGACGTCCATTTTTTTGCTACAATACAACTAGTAAAAAATAAATATGAATGCGTCTTGTTATTCCTTAAAAGTTTTGCTAATGTTTCTGCGAGATTCACGTGTTGTATCTCGTGCGAACCGGATGCTGTGCGACGTGTTTCGCGCGTCATACATGCAAATGAGAATAGTCTTGTTTCGGTAAACATTTTACTCAAATCTGTTGCTAATGGAGGAAAAAAATTGTGAACTGTGCCAGGAAAGGCGCGACCACGAATTAATCCCAGTCACCCTTAAGAAGGACCTCCAACAGGTCCGAAACTTGTCGGTACAATATACCGAGAAAAAACGAAAGAAAGAACGTGAGTAAAGCCGTTTTATATAAAAAGTAAAAAATGTATACTTTTAAAACATAAACCTAGACTATAAAAGGTTGGAGGCGAAGTGAGGTTGAACTTGTACCACAAGAATCGTGCCGACGATATCGTCGTGTTTTGAAGATTTGGAGAGTCAGATTGGAGCACGTTTTCCATCTAAAATTCATGCATAGGACTTAGCATGTCAGCTGGAGCCATGTTATATCCATCGTGGATCGTACAGGTCAGTGCATACTGAACAGAAGGCCTATAGAGAAGAAGTGGAATTTAAGGATGATTAACGACGCGTGTAATTACCACAGCCAACCCAGTTTCCAGCGTCGACGAAACGTCTCCTGACACACCATATAATGAAGTCCCCTATCTTAGACAAAACCGTTGGGGATACACGTGTTAAGGAATTATATTTTTGAACCGGGTCTTCCTTTTGTCATCAAACTGCGGCCGAAAGTGCTATAGAGTTTCGCAGTGCCGACTTCCCATTTCAGCCCCTTCTTTCCCTCACTACATGCCTGGACACCAAGAAGAGGAAACCTGCAACACCAGAGGAACTGCAAATGCGTTGCCGGCCTTTAAGAAAAAGATAAGCTCGCTTCTTGAAAGATCCTAAGTCGGTTTGGAAATACCGCCGAAGACAGTCCGTTCCACAACGCGGCTGTGCTTAAATAATCATATAGAAATCACATAAATGACTGAACGCACACGTACACACGTGGGAGCGTCCCTACATTTTATTGTCTTCTTATATTTTATAACTAGACATTTATTTTGTCTGTAACACTGTATAATGCGACTAGATTAATTTTAAATAAAGGATTTCGCTTTGTTTATAAAGAAACGCGTGTAGTGTACTTAGCCGCACTGTTGGGGCGCCTGTCAGCGTTAAATACAAATAAAACAATGGTGTATGGCTTGCTATTAAATCATAAAAATAAAAGGCCGCTCGTTGACATAATAAAAATCTGTGTCAGACAACATGTTAAGCCTACTAAAGCCTACTCGCTCAGATTAGGTGATCACTCTGTTATGTCTAATGATAATTAAACATGAAATACAAATAATTGTTTTGCTACGCACTTTACATGTTTTAGAAACTCGTCGAATTTCGAAAAACAAAATGTTTTAAAATTAATTATACTGTTGAATAATATTGCCAGGGTTTTTCATAGCATAGCAGAAGGTAGCAAACAAGCCATTCATTAATGGACAGAGGAAGTGATAAACTGAAAGAAACCTATTCATCCCATCCTATGTCAAATCCTTTCCCCTTTTCTTTGCTCCTTAGAAAAGCATGGGAAGCGGAAGAGGACTGTAATAGGGCCTCCGGCAATATCCGGTTGTCTGAGGTTATCTCTGGATGTACAGAACCGATTTTGACAATTCTTGTTCACTGTTAGAAAGATATAGTATACCTGCTGTGCGTAGCCCAATGTGTCAGGTAACGCCAGGCGTTACCAGCATTGTCCTATACATTCTGTCGCAAATTTATTCGAAAAAGGTTACATTTTCACATAATTCTAAGCTTGCATGTTCAATGTTGCGAGGTAAAATTATTACATGGAGCATATTGTCATGAAATTTAGATTCGGTTTTCATTTATTTTAAAATTTATCTTTATGGGTAAAAACGTCAAAAAGAAAAATTATCTTAATAATTAATGTAAAAAGATGGCGCCATCTCTTGATACGTTTTCGCATAATCTATTTATTGTTGGAGCGTTGTTAAAGGCTAAGTTTCTGATATCCCTTATTTTTGTTAGATGGCGCTATATTTTAAAAAAGATTATACATATAAAAGACAACGCAGAGCGAAGCTCGGCCCACAGCTAGTACTTAGTTAAATTCACATACAGCTGTGATTTAACATAGCACAAAAAATGATAAAGCCCGCAAAAACAACATCTATTGCTCGAATGGGCCGGCTCGACCGGTGAAATACCACGACCTCACAGAAAACAGGCGTGAAGTAGAAGTACTCTGCGTTTCCTCTCCCCTTTGCTCATAAGGATAGGATGGGAACAGGAAGGGAAGGGATGGGACTTGTTGCGGATGTCTATGGGTAGCGTTCACTTAACATCTGGTGATCAGCTTGCTCGTTTGCCACCTTCTTCTATAAAAAAATCAGCCCGAACCTTAATTATCCTAACCTATACCTTATTAATACGCTCCAATTAAATTATTTCTATATTAATCAAAAGATTCTTATCGTATTTTGTACAAACAATTGATGAAATGTTTTCCACCTCATGCACAATTGATTTTAGAAATACTAAAATAAAATGTACAACCATACCATATGGTACGTACATATTACATTAGACTATAGTAACGCCTGCGATAAAAAGGATGGCAATTATACTTTTACGTTAATCAGGTTGGCAATGATACATTATTGCGTAAAACAATTGATTGCAAGAGATTTGAACATAAGTTATATCTGTTTTGGTTTTCAGTACTCAATTTATCTCTGCTCTCCACCCTAAGGTCCACAGATACATTTGAATAGTGGATCGAGCGGTTAAATATCACGACCTCACATAAGACAGGTGTGAAGTAGAAGCTGTATTTAGTGTTATGAGTGAAGTGTCGGACGCTTAATTCAACTGCTCTTCCCCTTCCCATCCATTTTTAATAAAGAAAGAATGGCAAGGGAGAATTTGGTCGGGAGGGAAAAGTTTGTCCATAGGTAGACAACGCATCTGCAACTCATTAGCTTGTTGCAGATGTCAAGTGAAGTCAAGTCGCGGGGACCGCTTGCTTGTTTACTGCCATTCCAAACGAGCAGCGGGTTGCCTATTGTGACCACCGACGCCCATTAACATCCGCCTCACCAGAGGAACTGCAGACGCGTCAAGGAAGGAGCACGCAATAGTTTACTGGAGTACACGCGGTAGGTGTTAAATAATACAGTCAGGTAAATATCAACTTATACATTGTAAGACTATATTAATCATATTAATAATCATTCATATAAAAATAAATTTAATTTCACTGCGGCCGCTCCGGTCGCGTGCTCTTCGGAAGGATTATACACAGCATCCCGCTCGCTGAAACAAAAACAGGATTTCTTGTTCTAAATAAACTCATTCAGCCCAGGAGCTGGAACAATCGCGCTCATCTTTCTACATGAGCATATTTAAAAAAAAAACCTAAGCTTTCTCATCTGACATTAATCAAGTAAAAAATTGCGAACATATAACATATATATATCTGTTTAAGTAAATTTGAATTTAATTGTGGTAGAAGTAACGTCAACGGTCAAATTAAAAACTCCAAATAGAGAGTACTAACAGATGAGCAGGGAGCCGAACATGTAGATGGGCACGATGCAGTACTGGTCGACGAGCGCGCCGAACACCACGTTGCCCACGATCGCGCCCACTCGGCCGCTCATCACCGTCACCGCCATCGCCGTGGCACTGCAATCGTCCAACAGCACATATAATATACAATAATGCTGCCTTAGGCTTTACAGAGGACATCGGCTTACTGGCCGGCCTTGATAAGTTTAGTAGTAGTAATTCACTAGTGCAAATTACAAAATAAAGCGTGAATCTATTTTAAATTAGGGAATTTAATCTATTTTACAATAAACAAAGAGCAAAAGCAACTCACGCGACTTTAGTTGGGAATATCTCACAAATGACACAGAACAGCACAGCCTCTGTGCAGCTCACGATGGCCTCGAAAACGCAGGAGAGCAGCAAGTTCTCCAGCGAGGAGCGCACTAGGTTCAGCCCCAGCGCCGCCAGTCCCGAACTGATCAGCATCATCACTGCAGACAAAGATACGTCATCATTATTATCACCACTTTCCGCTTCATGTCAGTCTTGGTAGTATATCGAGAGAACGTACTAACCTAACATGAGCTTCTTGCCGACCATGTTGATGGTGAGGCCGACCCACAGCGCGGTGGGCAGGCAGCTCAGCGCCACGATCAGCGTGTGGATGTACACCTTGTCGTCTATGATCTGCGGGCAGTCGGGCCGGCCCTGGAACGAACAGCCAACAGTATTAGTCATAAGTCATTCGGTAATGGAATTTCATTCCTATGATAATAAGGAAAGCAAGTGATGTAATTTTTTTGGTGTACGTCCCACAGACGTCTGCAACAATCAAATTTATATGTAGGACAGAGGATAACACAGATATGAACGCCATGGGAAGAGGTAAGCCTACTCACATCGAGCTCGTTACGGGACACGTTGGCTGAGACCTCGCAGACGCCGGCGGATACGCCCGGGTACAGCGAGGAGAACTGGCTGAAGCGCTCGAACAGGTCCGGGAACCACATCATCAGCGTGTAGTAGCTGGGAACAACACAAGCCTTTAATATAATTAAATACAGTAATAGATATTTTAAGGTAGTCACAAGTCAAATACGACTAAGTAATGCAATACACCACATAACACATGAGTTATTAAATATTTCAAACATCTGAACATTCTGAACGAAAAAAAAGAAGTAAAGGTGGGGATCCTGATATGTAAATATCAGGTGAATTTTTACCTGAACATGAGACCGAAGTCTACGAAGCAGCAGAGCACGAGCAGGCCGATGTAGGGCGGCGTGACGAGCAGCTTCTTGCGTAGCCAGAAAGCGTGCCAGCGCGCGCCCCACGTCAGAGGCGCCTTGGTCTCGTTGCCGTTGGTGTCCGCGGACACCACCTCCTCCTCCTCGCCCTCGTCACCCGCGCAGATCATCGACTCCACCTTCCGAAACATATCACGATTTTAGGATAACCCTAACGACTCGCGTTTTTGATGAGCACGTCCTCCGCGTCTTATCTATGCGTTTATACCGATAAAAAAGCGCAAGGATCGTTTACAAAGGTTACAACGCGTACAAGTCTTAATCGCGTTTAACGCGCGTCGACAGCGCGCATAAAAAACGACCATGTGCAAAGGGCCTAACATCTATCCTTGTAAAAAAAGGTTAGTGCTTTCATTATTAAGTTGTAATTTTAGAATTAATCCAACAAATGTCGTCCCATGCTTCTCGTAATCTTGTCACAGCCATATTAAATGCATAATAATTATGATCTATATGTTATTAAGTAGCAAATAGCGCAATTGTCAGTGGCCTACACATACCAACTTTACCAAAGATTGTGCGATTGCGTAATGGCCGAGTCGAGCTTTATGTAGACCTTGTAGCACATTGCTACGTCGTAGCAATTTACGACTGTGGTATAGTTTAGTTTTAGATTGTATATCGCGTCAAAATCTTAAAAGTATTTCAGAATGCGAACATCAAAATATAATAAATGAACTTACCGGGAAATCTTTCTCTTCCAGCTTTGTGTTAACCCTGAAGATCCTCTGCAGTACTTGCAGCGCCTGCTCGGGCTTGTTGGCGCACAGCAGGTAGCGCGGGCTCTCGGGGAAGGGCATGATCAGCAGCACCACCAGCAGGCTGGGCAGCCCGCACGCCGCCACGAACACCCGCCACGACTTGTACTGGAAGTCGGCGTCGACCGCTGTCAGGTTGAAGCGCGGATCTTGGATGATCAACCACGCGATTCCTGGAATACAATGCGGTTTTAAATTTGAGATATATGAGATCACAAAGACTTTTTAACTGTATTAAGGCTAGCTATACTAGCATAATTAGATGCTTCTAGAAATATCGGAAACAGAAGTTATCTTATCCCACAACGCTAGACTGTTTGCTAGAGCGTTATATTGTATGTTTATTGTTATTTTATTTATGTATGTTAAATCCTTTACTGGATCTCCTTTAATAGATGGACTAGCTGATAAAAATATTTCGCGTTATTTCAGTTCGTATCGTATTCAAACCGCCAGAAAATTATACTATCTTCATAAAATTGTCACACACGTTCATACATTACCTGGCAATAAGATAGTACCGACGGTCCAGAAGACTTCGAGTCTGCAGAGCATCACGTCACGGTGCCGCAGGGACAGGAAGTCCCCGAAGTACGGGAAGATCAGACCCGTCGCTCCTATTATACCGAATCCGGAGAAAAACCTGAAAACATGTTTTATTGTACTGCACCATATATTCACAAATTATTTTCACAAATACTTTAGCTACTAAGGAAATAAACCTGAGAAGTGACATTAGGTGAAACTCTAATGTTTCTTTTAAAGGCTAATGTTTCTTTTAAAGGCTAAAACTATGATGGTCCTGGATTAGTTAAACTAACAGAACATCACGCAACCGGAAATTAACCTTTGAAATGGAAGTAATTAAAGGAATTAGTAGTTGTTAGTTCTTAGAAAATTGTTTACACAATTTAACATCCTTGAGGAAAAGAACGATGAACACTTAAAATTAGGTGGGGCTTTGCCTCTTTGAACTCATCCCAACAAAAGTAAGTACCTGCAGGCCAGGAAGGCTGGGAAAGACTGGACCACGCTCGAGAGGAAGGCGGCGCAGGCATCGAGCAAGAGGGCGCCGATGATCGCCTTCTTGCGGCCGCGCGCGTCGGCCAGGTTGCCCCAGAAGTAAGAGCCCACGCACATGCCTGGAACAGTCAATATTTTATAGTAGTTCAGTTCAAGCGCCTATAGGAATAACACTTTATACGGACTGCGAAACATAAGGTCCTTTGTTTTGAAACTTTTGTCTTATTTCAGGAACCATCTTGGGGCATAAGCTTAAGCAGAAAAGTTAAAAATAAATTAAATAGTTTTTTACAAGTTAATTTAACTTAACTTGAGTTAGTTTTGAATTCAATAAGCAATTTAAATATCATAACCTAATATCGGTTGCCATGGTAACGTATGACATGATGATAACAACTTATTGACATTATGTTACATGACATGACATACATGGGAAACAATAACTTTTGACATTCACCTATAATTCCAAGTTATAAGCGAAATCAAGTTACGAAAATTTCTAACGAGGAAGATTGGCTGCATTTTATAGAAAAAAAACGGCTTATAAAGGAAGCATCATCCTCCTCCTCCTATTTCAAGTACTCCAGTTAACAAAAGTAAACTGCATTGAAAAAGTGCTATGTATGTATGATAGATAGAGATATGTGTATATCGTGAGTGTTGTATTATCTCTAGAATGTGGGCAGTGTATTGTATAATTAAATACTCCCAAGCGTTACGTCACCAGCTCACATTATGTCTAGACGCACCACGGGATTCCACACTTTCCCCTTACCACTTAGCTGTTCCTTGCATTCTAATTAAATGAATAAAAATATCAGAAAATAGTTTATTGGATAGCAGTTTGCCTTAATATCTAATTTTCTAAGCTTCAAATCGCACGACAAAAGATCTACCCTTTGTTACCTTTGAGACCATTTCTGATTTGTATGAATAATTTAGAAAACATAAAATGAAATACATCTATCATCCAAAACATGTCATATAGGTTTACAGGGTTGATTAATCTGGTAATTTGTTAGCAGTTTGTTTGCACTGACCAATGAGCGGCGTGGCGGTGAGGCGGCCCTTGTCCGAGGACGAGAGCATGAAGTCGCACTCGGCGGCGGGCAGCACGAAGCTGAGCGTGGTGGTGCTGAGCGCGCACACCGCGTACACCGCGCCGCACGAGCCCAGCAGCAGCCATTGGAACCACCCATACCCTGCGACAACACGACACAACAAACATACATAATTACTAATAACATACATAAATCTAGACTAGCAACACGCCCCAGCTTCGCACGCGTAGTTTCATACAAACTCTCATCTCCTACTTTAGGTAATGAAATTAGGAAACACTTTTTTGGTGCTCGCCTACGTAATAACAGCAATCTCTGTGGGTTGATAATATCACTCAGTCAGTCGGTCTGTCAAAAGAATCTTTTATATATAGATGCCCTAAAGAAATATTATCAAATATAAGGGTAACATTAATCGCGACGTAATCTCAAAACAAATCCTCATAACGCACGGCACGGCAATCCACCGTCAGAGTACATAATACAAGATGTCTTGTATGACATAACAAAAGTACATCATACATCAACAAATACTATGTTTCTGCTTTCATTTTTTAATTCTTATGTATAATAAAGTTTTAATTACTGAGTGCGTTACCCAGCGTTGCCGTCAAATTTTAATAATGTTAAAAAAGTACTTTTTATACCAGTAAATAAAATAACAACGGTCTGAACATTGTGACTTTCTAACTTCCGTGAAAGTGGTATTGCAAATCATTTGAGAGTTTGAAAAACCTAATTCTAGTCTACGAGATATCATTATCATATTCTCTGACTAGATCAAAGTTTGTGCGACGTTTAGGTGGTGCGACAAGGCCTCGCCTATTCCGTGTAATCGATAGCACTGACTGAGCCAGCTCGGCTACGTGCTAACGAGATTTACCGTCCGAACCGCAACATCCAATTAATCGCCGAGGCGCCAACAGACGCGCGCCCAAACTTACATTAACACATATGTCTGTATTGTGTAGTGTATCTCTCTGTATAAGTGTACATAAGATAGTGTCGACGTAATATAGACGCTATTGTCAAGGACTAGGGATTTGTTTTGTAAAAATAGTGCAGTTAATCTTAGGAAAATAAAAATGAATTTATAGATTTTACAACGGGATCAATTTCAAGGCACAAAACTACAGTTTTGAAGGCTTATCACGTAGACACTAAACTGATTTGATTAGCTTTAAATCAGTTGGCTGATAACAATGACTGTGAGAACATTGCATTAGAGACTTATTAAATACTAGCTGTTCCCGCGACTTCGTCCGCGTATCAATAAAAATATTTTTCGTAGGTATAGAACGTAGCAATACTACGTCACCCATTTTTTGCAATTTTTCCTTACATCCCTTTACTCCACGGTGACCACCAGACACGACAATGCACACCGACGAAAGCCGCAGCTTCTTAAATGATGATTCGACTTTTAAAACACAAATACTCGATGTATACATGTAAAATGACGTGACGTGTATTGGTTGTTCACTTTTTCATACACATATAAGTTAAGTTAATATGTCTGTTGCGTGACAATTTTTAATTAAACTCATGCAGGGCTACTCTTTGCGATATCTTCGATTCGTTAACAAGAAATGGCGCCGGACAATTAGCCTGCACAACATTGTCGCTAGTGTGCTAACCTCACAGCGTCGTCAGAATTATTAGTTCACAATTATTGACTGTTAGAATATTATTGGCACGTCGGCCGCAGCGCGACTTTTAAAGTTTTATTTTTAAATTGCATTCATTGAATCGCTATTGAGAGCACTTGAGCCCAATCAGCGGAGTGCATCGCACGCGGCTTCCGATAAAACCTCACCTTCGCACTGACAAACATACAGTTATAACATTCTATACATAATTATTACGTATTTATTATTTACCTAATGACATTAGCAGAATATGTACCAGGAAAACAAGTCTAATGAAAAGAATAGAGTTCTATAAGGGTTCCAAATCGCAAAATTCGCATCTCCCATAAGATAAGCCAACGAGTCCATTGGATGAGAAAGGCAAAACTCTTGGAGGAGTCCACGTCTGACAGTGACCATTACAAATGAATGGTCCATTTCGAATGTCCTTTTCCTATTCAAACTCAGAATCAAGCAAGAAACAGAGTCTTAAATTTAAACATAATTACTTAAGAAACACAAAACAAGTTAATTAACAACACCGCTCGGTGTGATAATCGAACTCGGGAACTATTTCCAGTGCCCACGCGGCGTCTATTTCCATCGCACGGGACTTCGCCCCCGCTGTGCGCCACCGCGCGCCTCGCCGGCACGACAAAGTCCGGGGTGAGTGCGCACGAGTACGTCAAATAATTCACATGTCTTTCGATAGTTAGCTATAGAGCACATTGTAGTTTATTATAAACATACATTTAAAAATAAGTACGTTCAAATGTAAATGTTTCGTCACTGTTTACGACACTTTATAATATCGCTGGTGGGATTATAACCTTATGTTGTTCACAATTTGACGGCAAAATATACATAAACAAACGCCCAATAAAAGAAAGAGGCAGACGAGATATTACATCTTGGCACAAAGTAAACGGTCTACTTTAAATGCCTTTAAGTACACTGTACATATGAACTTGTTGAACCAACGCTTTATAAGTAAAGTACCTACGTGGTCGAAATAAAGCTCGTTCGATACTTTTCTTTTCAATTTATTACGCGGTTCAAAGATTTCCACACAATTAGTCAATAAATGTAACAAATCGTTAGTTACGTCCCTCAGTCCGGGTATTATCCGGGTACAAGGCCGCACGTCCATTGTCTACATCTATTTGCGTCCGGCGGACGGTCTCAGTATTTACAAACACCGCAGTAATTCACGGTAAATGGGAATAATGTGTGTATGTCATAGACGTGAGCGGACAGAAGCAACAAATATTATTTATTTTTATTTCCTACTAACATTAAATTTGAAAGCAACTTTTTGGAAACTATTTTCAAACCAAATGGCATCCCTAATGCCATGTAGTTTACCTCATTTGGGTATATACAATGTAATATTCGTATTTACTCACAATACCGATGGCTAGTAATTCGCAATCAAATCGCTTGGCAGAACATGACCAGCCGCTACCGCTCGTGATCGAGCCGGCGAGCGCGTGGACATTAGGGTCTGCACCGAAAGCATTTTTTGATTACGTAAGTAGGCATTTTACTAAGAGATATGGTAGTACTTCTGCATAACAGATTAAGGTAATTTGTCTTAGAAATCTTAATATGTAAAATTCCTGTCATGATGTTGGTGCATGAACACAGAAACTTAATTAAACTTTGCGCACTGTGCATAAGTCAGGATGTAGGATAGTTTTACCTTCAACTAGCGAACCACCCCGGCTTCGCACGGGTAGTTTCTCAATACAAACGTTCATCCCCTACTTAAGGCAATCGTGCGACTGTCAAACGACTGACAGTTATACCAAAAGCGCTAAGGTGAGTAAAATTAGAAACGTTTATATGGTCGTTGAATTTACTTCAATTTTCTAATTTACCGCGTCACTTTCTTAATTTTTTCTTTCTCAAGAACCTTCTCTAGACAATCACACAAAAAAAAGACTTAGCGAAATCGGTCCAGATGTTCACACGTGATGCCGTGACCAAGGGAAATAGGGATTCATTTTTATATATATATACATAGATTAAATGTTATAAATATTAATGAGTTCCATAAGTTTCTAACAGATGGCGTTGTAAGTTTATTGACAACAATTCAACAACTTTTGTCATCTGAGTTGTTGTCAACGTCTACGTTGCCCAGGCAGGTTGCTAAGGTATAAAATATCATGTTTCAAATTAAAAAAAAGCAGTATTTTATTTTAGTAAAACTATTTATTTCTTTTATTTATTCGAGTAGATTTTTATTTTTGACAATTTGTACGCCGGTGACCATGTAAAATACTCGAAAAGACAGAACAAAAATTTAAAATGAACGCGAATAAATCCGTGTAATTGTTTTTATTCCAAAGTGCAATGAGCATTATTTGCCTACGTATTTTATTGATTTTTGTTGTAAGTACATTATGTGGAACGATTTTACTAGGATCATTTTATCGAAATTTCATTCGTGACCTTGGCCAAGGTCGACGATGCAAATCGTAAACTTTACAGTAACGTAACGAGCAGTAGGAAATTTCCTAAATCATCGTACAATGGTGATTGGGTCATAACGGAGTCGGCAGACGTATGTGTTTATTTGCTCCACGCCATTAATCCGATGAGTTTATTGCTGTCGGTTTATGAAGCCAGGCCATCAGATGACGTTGGCCATATAATAAACACAACTTCCGAAAGGGTTATTTACAACGAGCTCGAATAAACAATCCATTTACGGATACGTTGTTTGCAATGTTTGGTATTTACAACAGCAAACGCACTACAAATAAAATTTACTTATAAATACCAAATAAAAATGTTCCTTCAGTACAAGTTGCCCGTACTTTTTTATCCATAAATATTATACTGTCTATTGTCTCCTCACTAGGCACTGCCGACACTGACACCGACTTCAAACCTTTTAATAGGTAGCACATACAAATAATAGTATTTTATGAATAGTAAAGCTATTCGGTTTGTATAAGAGGTGTATTCAATTAAATCTTTATTAAGTTTTTTTGTACTTTTTAGTTTTTGAAGTCAGTTTTTTTAAACGTAGTTTTTTTTATTTTATACTTTTTAGTGTCTACAATACATGAAAACAAACAATAGTACATAGTACTAAACACATCGCTAAGCCTAGCCCTCTGCTGCGCGGCTTTTGAAATCATTTGCGCGTAGTTTTTACTTACTTTGTGGTTTAATCTCTTGATACCTTCTAAACTATTGGGCAGAATGATACAGTTTAAAGGGCAATTATAATCTACATTAGATTATCTTGATAATTAAATGGATAAGGATTCATACCGAACACGAATAATAGCGTAGTAAATGGCGTATGCGTTTTAATTAATGTTTCCTAAGAAAAAAATGGTTATTGTGAGACAACCATACAAGATAGATATATATCATCGCTGACTTTTATTTAGCTTATTTAAAGGGCTACAAATATTTCATACACCATTTTAATGTAAGTCCTGTAGTTTTGCATACGTAATAAAACTCAGCGTTGTCATATTATGCATTATTAAGAATAACTCAAAAACTACTGGTCGGATCTTGAATACAAAAAAATGGGATCAAATGGCGAGCACTAGCTGTCGAACAAAAAAAGAATCATCAAAATCGGATCATAAATCACGCAGTCATAAATGTACATACATAAAAAAAAACCGACCGAATTGATAACCTCCTTCTTTTGAAGTCTGTTAAAAATCAGGTCTATGACGGAGTAATTTAAAGAAAAAAAAATTGTTATTGACATAAATTTTCCCGCGTAATGAATGGCAGTGCCGCCAAAATTTGCCTACTTTATTATCTTATTTTCTCAAAATACACACAGTTCAATGACCGTAAGCCGCCCAGCGGCATTTTCTTTGTTTTCAAATAAATTATTTGCGCGACCGTCAACGAAAATAATGCGAGAAACCGTGTGAAATGTTCGCTTTAAAGTGATCTAAATAATAAACATCGTCCATTTATTTATTATTTCAATTCAATGCCTATTAAATGAAAATAATTCGGAGTGTACATAACGAGAGTTTAAAAGACTACATTTTTAAATACTATTTAATGCGTCGTCAATGTGGATTATTCAGTATTTTACTGGTTATTTCCAGTGACGTCACTCAAGCAAGCATGGCAATATTAAAAAAATAAAATATAACGCCATCTTTTTTGTCGGTAGCAAAACCTATATTAAAATGTATTGGATACAAAATACACAATTGTACAGAAATAAAACTATATTACATTAAACATACAATGTTTTGTTACTAGTCAACAAAACGTACAGTGTAAGAAATTTTAACGGAAGTTTCAAATTATTCTAAATAAAACTACATACACACAAACCAATACAAATATAATTAACGCATTTACTTTATGGAAAACTACATTGGAGTTAACTACTAACATATTTCATTTGTTGGTGTGAGGTGAGACAGACAACTTATTTTCATTTGACAGATGTCAAAACGACCTTATTGACCTTATTGAGATATTTTTCGTGAATATATTGTATACCCGTTCCATTGTGACATCCAGTAGCCTAAAAGGCTAGATTTGTATTCGCCCCCGGAGTGCCATAACGCATAAATCTAGTAGAAAATCGTTAAGATGTTAATAATCATACATTCAGATGGGTATTTTAACTTTTTTAAACTATTTACTATTTGTTTAAAAATATGAAAAAAAGAACTATGCCATAGCTGCAAATATTATTTGAACGAATGGCATCTCTTACCCACCCAGTAGATCATGACAAGCAGGACCTTAAAACTACTCTGTACAAAACTCTATTACATAATAAAATGGTTTCTAAACTTTTCAACTGCCCGTAAAAATGTTACGCACGAAAAAAGACGCATTCCTAGATCTAATAACCTCAACTTTATGTTCCCTAAATCATTTGCGAGGACGAAAGTTGTTTATCTCTGGTATTCTTTTATTGAAAC